>JAPZIH010000676.1:728276-840537 GCA_027410445.1 Discoglossus pictus | reverse complement strand
CCACACACACAGGCATCCTCTGTTCCTCACACACAGGCACCCTTTTGTCCCTCACACACACGCACTCGGTGTCCCTCACACACACAGGAACCCACTGTCCCTCACACACACAGGAACCCTCTGTCCCTCACACTCACAGGCACCCTCTGTCCATCACACTTAGGCACCCACTGTCCCTCACACACACAGGCACCCGCTGACCCTCACACACACAGGCACCCACTGACCCTCACACACATCCATGCACCTGCTGACACAAACACAGGCACCCTCTGTCACACACACAGACACGTTCTTTCCCTCACACACACAGGCACCCACTGTCCCTCACACACAGGCATCCACTGTCCCTCACACACAGGCACCCGGTGTCCCTCACACACACAGGCACCCTCTGTCCCTCACACACACAGGCATCCTCTGTCCCTCAAACACAGGCACCCTTTTGTCCCTCACACACACGCACCCTCTGTCCCTCACACACACAGGCATCCTCTGTCCCTCAAACACAGGCACCCTTTTGTCCCTCACACACACAGGCATCCTCTGTCCCTCACACACACAGGCATCCTCTGTCCCTCAAACACAGGCACCCTTTTGTCCCTCACACACACAGGCATCCACTGTCCCTCACACACACAGGCACCCTTTTGTCCCTCACACACACAGGCACCCTTTTGTCCCTCACACACAGGCACCCGGTGTCCCTCACACACACAGGCACCCTCTGTCCCTCACACACACAGGCATCCTCTGTCCCTCAAACACAGGCACCCTTTTGTCCCTCACACACACGCACCCTCTGTCCCTCACACACACAGGCATCCTCTGTCCCTCACACACACAGGCACCCTTTTGTCCCTCAAACACAGGCACCCTTTTGTCCCTCACACACAGGCACCCACTGTCACACACACATGCACTCGCTGTCCCTCATACACAGACACCGACTGTAACACACAGACACGTTCTGTCCTTCACACACACAGTTACCCACTGTCCCTCACGCACACAGGCATCCTCTGTCCCTCACACACAGGCACCCGGTGTCCCTCACACACACAGGCACCCACTGTCCCTCACACACACAGGCACCCGGTGTCCCTCACACACACAGGCACCCACTGTCCCTCACACACACAGGCATCCTCTGTCCCTCACACACACAGGCATCCTCTGTCCCTCACACACAGGCTCCCTTTTGTCCCTCACACACAGGCACCCACTGTCCCCCCCCACACACACGCACTCGCTGTCCCTCATACACAGACACCCACTGTCCCTCACACACACAGGCACTCGCTGTCCCTCACACACACAGGCACCCGCTGACCCTCACACACAGGCTCCCTTTTGTCCCTCACACACAGGCACCCACTGTCCCTCACACACACACAGGAACCCTCTGTCCCTCACACACACAGGCACCCGCTGTCACACACACACACAGGCACCCGCTCTCACACACACAGGCACCCTTTTGTCCCTCACACACACAGGCACCCTTTTGTCCCTCACACACACAGGCACCCTTTTGTCCCTCACACACAGGCACCCGGTGTCCCTCACACACACAGGCACCCTCTGTCCCTCACACACACAGGCATCCTCTGTCCCTCAAACACAGGCACCCTTTTGTCCCTCACACACACAGGCACCCTCTGTCCCTCACACACACAGGCATCCTCTGTCCCTCAAACACAGGCACCCTTTTGTCCCTCACACACAGGCACCCACTGTCACACACACATGCACTCGCTGTCCCTCATACACAGACACCGACTGTAACACACAGACACGTTCTGTCCCTCACACACACAGGCATCCACTGTCCCTCACACACACAGCATACTCTGTCCCTCACACACATTCACCCTTTTGTCCCTCACACACAGGCACTCAGTGTCCCTCACACACACAGTTACCCACTGTCCCTCATGCACACAGTCATCCTCTGTCCCTCACACACAGGCACCCTCTGTCCCTCACACACACAGGCACCCACTGTCCCTCACACACACAGGCACCCACTGTCCCTCACACACACAGGCACCCACTGTCCCTCACACACACAGGCATCCTCTGTCCCTCACACACACAGGCATCCTCTGTCCCTCACACACAGGCACCCACTGTCCCTCACACACACAGGCATCCTCTGTCCCTCACACACAGGCACCCTTTTGTTCCTCACACCCACGCACCCAGTATCCCTCACACACACAGGCACACACTATCCCTCACACACACAGGCACCCTTTTGTCCCTCACACACACAGGCATCCACTGTCCCTCACACACAGGAACCCTCTTTCTCTCACACACACAGGTGCCCGCTGTCACACACACAGGCACCCACTGTCCCTCACACACATAGGCACTCGCTGTTCCTCACACACACACATGCACCAGCTGTCCCTCACAACATAGGCACTCGCTGTCCCTCACACACACACAGGCACCAGCTGTCCCTCACACACACACACAGGCATTCGCTGTTCCTCACACACACAGGCACCCTTTTGTCCCTCACACACACGCACCCGGTGTCCCTCACACACACAGGCACCCATGTCCCTCACACACACAGGCACCCTCTGTCCCTCACACACACAGGCACCCACTATCCCTCACACACACAGGCATCGTCTGTCCCTCACACACACAGGCATCCTCTGTCCCTCACACACACAGGCACCCTTTTGTCCCTCACACACACAGGCATCCTCTGTCCCTCACGCACAGGCACCCTTTTGTCCCTCACACACACAGGCACCCACTGTCCCTCACACACACAGGCATCCTCTGTCCCTCACACACACAGGCACCCACTGTCCCTCACACACACAGGCATCCTCTGTCCCTCACACACACAGGCACCCTTTTGTCCCTCACACACACGCACCCGGTGTCCCTCACACACACAGGCACCCACTGTCCCTCACACACACAGGCACCCTCTGTCCCTCACACACACAGGCACCCACTATCCCTCACACACACAGGCATCGTCTGTCCCTCACACACACAGGCATCCTCTGTCCCTCACACACATAGGCACCCTTTTGTCCCTCACACACACAGGCATCCTCTGTCCCTCACACACACAGACACACTTTTGTCCCTCACACACACAGGCACCCACTGTCCCTCACACACACAGGCATCCTCTGTCCCTCACACACACAGGCATCCTCTGTCCCTCACACACACAGGCACCCTTTTGTCCCTCACACACACGCACCCGGTGTCCCTCACACACACAGGCACCCACTGTCCCTCACACACACAGGCACCCTCTGTCCCTCACACACACAGGCACCCACTGTCCCTCACACACACAGGCACCCTCTGTCCCTCACACACAGGCACCCGGTGTCCCTCACACACACAGGCATCGTCTGTCCCTCACACACACAGGCATCCTCTGTTCCTCACACACAGGCACCCGGTGTCCCTCACACACACAGGCATCCTCTGTCCCTCACACACACAGGCATCCTCTGTTCCTCACACACAGGCACCCGGTGTCCCTCACACACAGGCACCCGGTGTCCCTCACACACACAGGCACCCACTGTCCCACACACACACACACACTCGCTGTCCCTCACAAACACTGGCATCCTCTGTCCCTCACACACAGGCTCCCTTTTGTCCCTCACACACAGGCACCCACTGTCCCCCCCCACACACACGCACTCGCTGTCCCTCATACACAGACACCCACTGTCCCTCACACACACAGGCACTCGCTGTCCCTCACACACACAGGCACCCGCTGACCCTCACACACAGGCTCCCTTTTGTCCCTCACACACAGGCACCCACTGTCCCTCACACACACACAGGAACCCTCTGTCCCTCACACACACAGGCACCCGCTGTCACACACACACACAGGCACCCGCTCTCACACACACAGGCACCCTTTTGTCCCTCACACACACAGGCACCTTTTTGTCCCTCACACACACAGGCACCCTTTTGTCCCTCACACACAGGCACCCGGTGTCCCTCACACACACAGGCACCCTCTGTCCCTCACACACACAGGCATCCTCTGTCCCTCAAACACAGGCACCCTTTTGTCCCTCACACACACGCACCCTCTGTCCCTCACACACACAGGCATCCTCTGTCCCTCAAACACAGGCACCCTTTTGTCCCTCACACACAGGCACCCACTGTCACACACACATGCACTCGCTGTCCCTCATACACAGACACCGACTGTAACACACAGACACGTTCTGTCCCTCACACACACAGGCATCCACTGTCCCTCACACACACAGCATACTCTGTCCCTCACACACATTCACCCTTTTGTCCCTCACACACAGGCACTCAGTGTCCCTCACACACACAGTTACCCACTGTCCCTCATGCACACAGGCATCCTCTGTCCCTCACACACAGGCACCCTCTGTCCCTCACACACACAGGCACCCACTGTCCCTCACACACACAGGCACCCACTGTCCCTCACACACACAGGCACCCACTGTCCCTCACACACACAGGCATCCTCTGTCCCTCACACACACAGGCATCCTCTGTCCCTCACACACAGGCACCCACTGTCCCTCACACACACAGGCATCCTCTGTCCCTCACACACAGGCACCCTTTTGTTCCTCACACCCACGCACCCAGTATCCCTCACACACACAGGCACACACTATCCCTCACACACACAGGCACCCTTTTGTCCCTCACACACACAGGCATCCACTGTCCCTCACACACAGGAACCCTCTTTCTCTCACACACACAGGTGCCCGCTGTCACACACACAGGCACCCACTGTCCCTCACACACATAGGCACTCGCTGTTCCTCACACACACACATGCACCAGCTGTCCCTCACAACATAGGCACTCGCTGTCCCTCACACACACACAGGCACCAGCTGTCCCTCACACACACACACAGGCATTCGCTGTTCCTCACACACACAGGCACCCTTTTGTCCCTCACACACACGCACCCGGTGTCCCTCACACACACAGGCACCCATGTCCCTCACACACACAGGCACCCTCTGTCCCTCACACACACAGGCACCCACTATCCCTCACACACACAGGCACCCTCTGTCCCTCACACACACAGGCATCCTCTGTCCCTCACACACACAGGCACCCTTTTGTCCCTCACACACACAGGCATCCTCTGTCCCTCACACACACAGGCACCCTTTTGTCCCTCACACACACAGGCACCCACTGTCCCTCACACACACAGGCATCCTCTGTCCCTCACACACACAGGCACCCACTGTCCCTCACACACACAGGCATCCTCTGTCCCTCACACACACAGGCACCCTTTTGTCCCTCACACACACGCACCCGGTGTCCCTCACACACACAGGCACCCACTGTCCCTCACACACACAGGCACCCTCTGTCCCTCACACACACAGGCACCCACTGTCCCTCACACACACAGGCATCGTCTGTCCCTCACACACACAGGCATCCTCTGTCCCTCACACACACAGGCACCCTTTTGTCCCTCACACACACAGGCATCCTCTGTCCCTCACACACACAGACACACTTTTGTCCCTCACACACACAGGCACCCACTGTCCCTCACACACACAGGCATCCTCTGTCCCTCACACACACAGGCATCCTCTGTCCCTCACACACACAGGCACCCTTTTGTCCCTCACACACACGCACCCGGTGTCCCTCACACACACAGGCACCCACTGTCCCTCACACACACAGGCACCCTCTGTCCCTCACACACACAGGCACCCACTGTCCCTCACACACACAGGCACCCTCTGTCCCTCACACACAGGCACCCGGTGTCCCTCACACACACAGGCATCGTCTGTCCCTCACACACACAGGCATCCTCTGTTCCTCACACACAGGCACCCGGTGTCCCTCACACACACAGGCATCCTCTGTCCCTCACACACACAGGCATCCTCTGTTCCTCACACACAGGCACCCGGTGTCCCTCACACACAGGCACCCGGTGTCCCTCACACACACAGGCACCCACTGTCCCACACACACACACACACTCGCTGTCCCTCACAAACACACAGGAACCCACTGTCCCTCACACACAATGGCATCCGCTGTCACACACACAGGCTCCCACTATCCCTCACACATAGGCACCCACTGTCCCTCACACACACAGGAACCCTCTTTCTCTCACACACACAGGTGCCCGCTGTCACAGACATAGGCACCCTCAGTTACACACACAGGCAATCACTGTCCCTCACACACACACAGGCACCCACTATCCCTCACACACATAGGCACTCGCTGTCAATCGCACACACAAGCACCAGCTGTCCTTCACAACATAGGCACTCACTGTCCCTCACACACACACAGGCATTCGCTGTTCCTCACACACACACAGGCATTCGCTGTTCCTCACACACACAGGCACCCACTGTCCCTCACACACATAGGCACTCACTGTCCCTCACACACACAGGCACCAGCTGTCCATCACAACATAGGCACTCACTGTCCCTCACACACACAGGCACCAGCTGTCCCTCACGACATAGGCACTCGCTATCCCTCACACACACACACAGGCACCAGCTGTCCCTCACAACATAGGCACTGTCACGATCTGCTTCTTTAATGGGGCTTGATATGAACCTAGTTCAAACCTACCCAAGCAGAATCATGTAGTTCCTGTTCTCTGTGGCACAAAAGATGGCTTCTGAAGAGGTACAGACAGAGAATACTGGATACAGGTTACTAGTGGCCGATGGCAAGACTTCTCCCCAAGTTAGGATACACCACACAGAAATAGTCTCACAAATTGTATGTGGGAAAACTATCTCTCAACCTTTATTGAATGATCAAAACAACATATTTATACTCTCCAATACCACACCCTTGTGTACATGTGTGTGTGTGTGTGATGTCACACATCTGGTTAAGATAAAAAATGCTCTTGAGATCAAATTCACCAGATATCTATAGCTAAAAAGTGAAACAGCCTTGGTGTTAATTTTTAAGTGTTTGCTTAGGACTACTTGAAGTGTAAATAGCCTGAAGTGTAAAGAGACACAGGGGTGAGAGAGGAGGGAAAATATACACAGGGGAAGGAGAGGGGGGAAAGAGACACAGGGGTGAGAGAGGGGGGAAAGAGACACAGGGGAAGGAGAGGGGGGAAAGAGACACAGGGGAGGGAAAGTGGGAAAAGAGACACAGGGGTGAGAGAGGAGGGAAAAGAGACACAGGGGAAGGAGAGGGGGAAAAGAGACACAGGGGAGGGAGAGGGGGGAAAGAGACACAGGTGAAGGAGAGGGGGCGAAAGAGACACAGGGGTGAGAGAGGGGGAAAAGAGACACAGGGGTAGGAGTGGGAGGAAAGAGACACAGGAGAGGGATAGGGGGAAAGAGACACAGGGGCGGGAGAGGGGGGAAAAGAGACAAAGGGAAGGGAGAGGGGGGGAAAGAGACACAGGGGAGGGAGAGGGGGAAAGAGACACAGGGGTGAGAGAGGGGGGAAAGAGACACATTGGAAGGAGATGGGGAAAAGAGACACAGGGGAGGGAGAGGGGGGACAAGAGACACGGGAGGGAGAGGGGGGAAAAGAGACATGGGTGAGAGAGGGGGAAAAGAGACACAGGGGAAGGAGAGGGGGGAAAAGAGACACAGGGGTGAGAGAGGGGGGAAAAGAGACACAGGGGAGGGAGAGGGGGGAAAAGGGACACAGGGGTGAGAGAGGGGGGAAAAGAGACACAGTGGTGATAGAGGGGTAACAGAGACACAGGGGAGGGAGAGGGGGGGAAGAGACACAGGGGAGGGAGAGGGGGGAAAAGAGACACAGGGGAGGGAGAGGGGGGGAAAGAGACACAGGGGTGAGAGAGGGGGAAAAGAGACACAGGACATGGAGAGGGGGGAAAGAGACACAGGGGTGAGAGAGGGGGAAAAAGAGAGACAGGGGTGAGAGAGGAGGGAATAGAGACACAGGGGAAAGAGAGGGGGAAAGAGACACAGGGGAAGGAGAGGGGGGAAAGAGACACAGGGGTGAGAGAGGAGGGAAAAGAGATGCAGGGGATGGAGGGGGGGAAAGAAACACAGGGGATGGAGAGGGGAAAAGAGACACAGGGGTGAGAGAGGAGGGAAAAGAGACACAGGGGAGGAGAGTGGGGAAAAGAGACACAGGGGATGGAGGGGGGAAGAGACACAGGGGAGGGAGAGGGGGAAAAGAGACACAGGGGTGAGAGAGAGGGGAAAAGATACACAGGGGAGGGAGAGGGGGGAAAAGAGACACAGGGGATGGAGGGGGGGAAGAGACACAGGGGAGGGAGAGGGGGAAAAGAGACACAGGGGTGAGAGAGAGGGGAAAAGATACACAGGGGAGGGAGAGGGGGGAAAGAGACACAGGGGTGAGAGAGGGTGGAAAAGAGACACAGGAGAGGGAGAGGGAGGAAAAAAGACACACACAGGAGGGAAATACAGGGAGTGCAGAATTATTAGGCAAGTTGTATTTTTGAGGATTCATTTTATTATTGAACAACAACCATGTTCTCAATGAACCCAAAAAACTCATTAATATCAAAGCTGAATATTTTTGGAAGTAGTTTTTAGTTTGTTTTTAGTTTTAGCTATTTTAGGGGGATATCTGTGTGTGCAGGTGACTAGTACTGTGCATAATTATTAGGCAACTTAACAAAAAACAAATATATACCCATTTCAATTATTTATTTTTACCAGTGAAACCAATATAACATCTCAACATTCACAAATATACATTTCTGACATTCAAAAACAAAACAAAAACAAATCAGTGACCAATATAGCCACCTTTCTTTGCAAGGACACTCAAAAGCCTGCCATCCATGGATTCTGTCAGTGTTTTGATCTGTTCACCATCAACATTGCGTGCAGCAGCAACCACAGCCTCCCAGACACTGTTCAGAGAGGTGTACTGTTTTCCCTCCTTGTAAATCACATTTGATGATGGACCACAGGTTCTCAATGGGGTTCAGATCAGGTGAACAAGGAGGCCATGTCATTAGATTTTCTTCTTTTATACCCTTTCTTGCCAGCCACGCTGTTCAGTACTTGGACGCGTGTGATGGAGCATTGTCCTGCATGAAAATCATGTTTTTTCTTGAAGGATGCAGACTTCTTCCTGTACCACTGCTTGAAGAAGGTGTCTTCCAGGAACTGGCAGTAGGACTGGGAGTTGAGCTTGACTCCATCCTCAACCCGAAAAGGCCCCACAAGCTCATCTTTGATGATACCAGCCCAAACCAGTACTCCACCTCCACCTTGCTGGCGTCTGAGTCGGACTGGAGCTCTCTGCCCTTTACCAATCCAGCCACGGGCCCATCCATCTGGCCCATCAAGACTCACTCTCATTTCATCAGTCCATAAAACCTTAGAAAAATCAGTCTTGAGATATTTCTTGGCCCAGTCTTGACGTTTCAGCTTGTGTGTCTTGTTCAGTGGTGGTCGTCTTTCAGCCTTTCTTACCTTGGCCATGCCTCTGAGTATTGCACACCTTGTGCTTTTGGGCACTCCAGTGATGTTGCAGCTCTGAAATATGGCCAAACTGGTGGCAAGTGGCATCGTGGCAGCTGCACGCTTGACTTTTCTCAGTTCATGGGCAGTTATTTTGCGCCTTGGTTTTTCCACACGCTTCTTGCGTGTCTGTTGACTATTTTGAATGAAACGCTTGATTGTTCGATGATCACGCTTCAGAAGCTTTGCAATTTTAAGAGTGCTGCATCCCTCTGCAAGATATCTCACTATTTTTGACTTTTCTGAGCCTGTCAAGTCCTTCTTTTGACCCATTTTGCCAAAGGAAAGGAAGTTGCCTAATAATTATGCACACCTGATATAGGGTGTTGATGTCATTAGACCACACCCCTTCTCATTACAGAGATGCACATCACCTAATATGCTTAATTGGTAGTAGGCTTTCCAGCCTATACAGCTTGGAGTAAGACAACATGCATAAAGAGGATGATGTGGTCAAAATACTCATTTGCCTAATAATTCTGCACTCCCTGTAAGGATTAAAATACAGGGCAGGGAGAGGGGAGAGAGGGGGAAACAGACACATGAAAGGGAGTGGGGGAAACAGACACATGGGGTCAGAGAGTAAGGGGAGGGTCGGATTGAGCGCACATCAATGGGCTTGCGATGAGAACCGAAGACGATAAACGTGAGGCACGAAAGTGGAGGGTTGGACAACGTCTGCAAGGAGGGCTTACGATGATCGCCGAAGGAGCTCATCGTGAGGCCTGTAAAGTAGAGGAGCAGAGAGGCTCGCAATGAGTGCTGAACGCGCTCAACGCTGGGCCCCCAAGTTAGGGGTGGGAGAGCCTTGCATTGGGTGGCAAACAGAATTGCCAGCCTTCAAATTTTATTGCCGTCATTTTTGACGGGCAAGTAGCTAGTTATTTATAGTTATACATCCATTATTTAACGATTAAATACGGAGTCACTACACATTGTCACAGTTGGTATAATATTTTTATCCTATATTATACGTTTTTATGATATATATTATTATATTTAATTCAATCATTTGGGATCTTGATTAGTAATTACAGGGTCCTCCATTTTTTGTATTGTAATAATGTTATTTTGACTTGAACGTCCCTTTGTATAGTAATAATAATAGTCACACGTGGTAATATATTATATCTATCCTGTTCTTCCACGCACCACTAGCCACATTTCCAGCTGCCCTTCTGTTGCCTCCACCCCCATATCATGTACACTGGTGCTCTGGTGGTGATGGTGTTGGGTCCACTACATTAAATAAATTATTTTATAGTGGCGTGCATTGCCTCTCCCCTGGTGTAGTTGTGCTTCTCTAAACACCGTTGGCGCTCCTTGTGAGGCGCGAGCTGAGCGCCTTTAGCGTTTAGTGTGATTCTGTTTGTTTTTTTGTTTTTTTTCCTACCTATGCATTTTCTAATGTTAATTAATTAATTAGTAAAGCTATACATGATTATACTTTACATATTTGTAAGTAATATATGCAGGAAGCATTGTGCTGAAGAGCTGACAATCTGTTTTGATGTTCAGCATACAATGTCGGTTTGCGCTGTTGTGGCGCTGAGGTGTAAATGTCAGCAATGTGCGCAGTGTGTAGTGTAAATAGGCTGCGTGCGTGAGGGGAAGCCGTTTGTGTAGCTGTGTACTTCCGCATTTTTAGGTTTGAGTGATTGTGGTAAAATGGCGGCGAGTGTGTACGTGTTAGGCGGGTGTGGAGCATTTAGCGTCCTTCCTAATAGTGTATTTAGTAGGTCGTACGATCAAGAAGTGACAGACACTTAAGGTGAAGAAGTTGTGTATCGCAATGAAGCTGTGAGCTAAACCATGTAGGGTCACCCAAGATGGGCAGGTCATCTATATATGTATATGAATAATCATAGTATTGCAGTATATAGTGATACCTTTTTTATTGGACAAAATATTATGACCAGCTTTCGGGAGCTTCCTCTCTTTATCAAGCCCGGAGCAAAAGACCCGAGAAAGAGAGGAAGCTCTCGAAAGCTGGTCATAATATTGTGTCCAATAAAAAAGGTATCACTATATACTGCAATACTCTGATTATTCATCTGGATTACTGGACACTCACGGCTCTCTCACCATTTATAAATAAGTAAATATATATATTTTTTCAGTGTACATATATATACTAGTCACTTGCCCGTCATAAATGACAGTATAATATTGTCTTAAAAATGGTATCTTCTGTTTGTGCGCCCTCTCTCTGTGTACCTTGTCTCTCTGGGTGCCCTCTCTCTATGTACCTTGTCTATGTGTGACCCCACCTTGTCTCTCTCTGTGTATCCTGTCTCTCTGTGTGCCCTCTCTCTGTGTGTGCCCTCTCTCGCTCCTTTCCACCTTCTCTCCCTCTTCCCTCCCCCTCTCTCCTCTTCCTCCTTCCTTCTCCCTTCCCTCCCTCCTTCATTCTCACTCCTTTCCTCCTTATGTCCCTATGCGATGCCGCGTATTGCGCATGCGTCACGTGCAATTTGGAGCGTTACACACCAAATATATTAGTGATATGTGTGAGTGTACATGAATACATATAGTGCTGCACACATCTCACACACAGCATCACATCCTTATGCAATCTGTCAGTGTCATATATAAAGTACAGTCAGTGAGGTGATTTCTCCTTATTCCCTAGTAATGTATCTCATCCTGTAACATGGAGAGCATTACTGCCAGCACTTCTTATCACTTTTCAGCTCTTGCCCACAACCAAGATGGCGGATCCATAGTTCCGTCACAGAATTTGTCTTCCTAGCCACAGTAGGCGTGGCCTAAAAAGTAAAAAAACGGAAGTGAACGATGAAGACGGCCTAACTAGGCCTTAGTTACATCGAGCTGCGGGGAACTTGTGGACATGTAAGTTTGTGTGTCCTATAGTGTGAGAGGGAAGTAAGGGGGGTGTGTACAACTATAAGGGCCTAAGGGATATGTATAGGAGACTGACCATAGTAATACACACACTCATTCTAGAGGGATATACACACACACTACATATTACATCCATTCCCATGCAGTATATAGTGTTATTCCCATGATATATACAATATGTGTGTGTGTACTGTGAGTGGAGGGTTATATATATCTATAGTATGAGTGGGGAGTAAGGAGTGTATGTACAACTATAAGGGCCTAAGGGATATGTATAGGAGACTGACCATACTAATACACACACTCATTCTAGAGGGATATACACACACACACTACATATTACATCCATTCTCATGCAGTATATAGTGTTATTCCCATGATATATACAATATGTGTGTGTGTACTGTGAGTGGAGGGTTATATATATCTATAGTATGAGTGGGGAGTAAGGAGTGTATGTACAACTATACATGGCCTAAGGGATATGTATAGGAGACTGACCATACTAATACACACACTCATTCTAGAGGGATATACACACACACACTACATATTACATCCATTCCCATGCAGTATATAGTGTTATTCCCATGATATATACATTATGTGTGTGTGTACTGTGAGTGGAGGGTTATATATATCTATAGTATGAGTGGGGAGTAAGGGGTGTATGTACCACTATACAGGGCCTAAGGGATATGTATAGGAGACTGACCATACTAATACACACACTCATTGCAGAGGGATATACACACACATACTACATATTACATCCATGTCCGTGCAGTATATAGTGTTATTCCCATGATATATACAATATGTGTGTGTGTACTGTGAGTGGAGGGTTATATATATCTATAGTATGAGTGGGGAGTAAGGGGTGTATGTACAACTATACAGGGCCTAAGGGGTATGTATAGGAGACTGACCATACTAATACACACACTCATTCTAGAGGGATATACACACACACACTACATATTACATCCATTCCCATCAGTATATAGTGTTATTCCCATGATATATACAATATGTGTGTGTGTACTGTGAGTGGAGGGTTATATATATCTATAGTATGAGATGGGAGTAAGGGGTGTGTGTACAACTATACAGGGCCTAAGGGGTATGTATAGGAGACTGACCATACTAATACACACACTCATTGTAGAGGGATATACACACACATACTACATATTACATCCATTCCCATGCAGTATATAGTGTTATTCCCATGATATATACAATATGTGTGTGTGTACTGAGAGTGGAGGGTTATATATATCTATAGTATGAGTGGGGAGTAAGGAGTGTATGTACAACTATATAGGGCCTAATGGATATGTATAGGAGACTGACCATACTAATACACACACTCATTCTAGAGGGATATACACACACATACTACATATTACATCCATTCCCATGCAGTATATAGTGTTTTTCCCATGATATATACAATATATGTATGTGTACAGTGAGTGGAGAGTTATATATACCTATAGTATGAGTGGGGAGTAAGGGGTGTATGTACAACTATACAGGGCCTAAGGGATGTGTATAGGAGACTGTCCATACTGATACACACACTCATTCTAGAGGGATATACACACACACACACTACATATTACATCCATTCCCATGCAGTATATAGTATTATTCCCATTATATATACAATATGTGTGTGTTTGCTGTGAGTGGAGGGTTATATACATCTATAGTATGAGTGAGGAGTAAGAGGTGTATGTACAACTATACAGGGCCTAAGGGATATGTATAGGAGACTGACCATACTAATACACACACTCATTCTAGAGGGATACACACACACTACATATTACATCCATTCCCATGCAGTATATAGTGTTATTCCCATGATATATACAATATGTGTGTGTGTACTGTGAGTGGAGGGTTATATATATAGTGTGAGAGGGAAGTAAGGGGTGTGTGTACAACTATACAGGGCCTAAGGGGTATGTATAGGAGACTAACCATACTAATACACACACTCATTCTAGAGGGATATACACACACACACATACTACATATTACATCCATTCCCATGCAGTATATAGTGTTATTCCCATGATATATACAATATGTGTGTGTGTACTGTGAGTGGAGGGTTATATATATCTATAGTATGAGTGGTGAGTAAGGGGTGTGTGTACAACTATACAGGGTCTAAGGGATATGTATAGGAGACTGACCATACTAATACACACACTCATTCTAGAGGGATCTACACAAACACACACACTACATATTACATCCATTCCCATGCAGTATATAGTGTTATTCCCATTATATATACAATATGTGTGTGTTTGCTGTGAGTGGAGGGTTATACATATCTATAGTATGAGTGAGGAGTAAGAGGTGTATGTACAACTATACAGGGCCTAAGGGATATGTATAGGAGACTGACCATACTAATACACACACTCATTCTAGAGGGATACACACACACTACATATTACATCCATTCCCATGCAGTATATAGTGTTATTCCCATGATATATACAATATGTGTGTGTGTACTGTGAGTGGAGGGTTATATATATCTATAGTGTGAGAGGAAAGTAAGGGGTGTGTGTACAACTATACAGGGCCTAAGGGGTATGTATAGGAGACTGACCATACTAATACACACACTCATTCTAGAGGGATATACACACACACACATACTACATATTACATCCATTCCCATGCAGTATATAGTGTTATTCCCATGATATATACAATATGTGTGTGTGTACTGTGAGTGGAGGGTTATATATATCTATAGTATGAGTGGTGAGTAAGGGGTGTGTGTACAACTATACAGGGTCTAAGGGATATGTATAGGAGACTGACCATACTAATACACACACTCATTCTAGAGGGATCTACACAAACACACACACTACATATTACATCCATTCCCATGCAGTATATAGTGTTATTCCCATGATATATACAATATGTGTGTGTGTACTGTGAGTGGAGGGTTATATATATCTATAGTATGAGTGGGGAGTAAGGGGTGTATGTACAACTATACAGGGCCTAAGGGGTATGTATAGGAGACTGACCATACTAATACACACACTCATTCTAGAGGGATATACACACACACACTACATATTACATCCATTCCCATCAGTATATAGTGTTATTCCCATGATATATACAATATGTGTGTGTGTACTGTGAGTGGAGGGTTATATATATCTATAGTATGAGATGGGAGTAAGGGGTGTGTGTACAACTATACAGGGCCTAAGGGGTATGTATAGGAGACTGACCATACTAATACACACACTCATTGTAGAGGGATATACACACATATACTACATATTACATCCATTCCCATGCAGTATATAGTGTTATTCCCATGATATATACAATATGTGTGTGTGTACTGAGAGTGGAGGGTTATATATATCTATAGTATGAGTGGGGAGTAAGGAGTGTATGTACAACTATATAGGGCCTAATGGATATGTATAGGAGACTGACCATACTTATACACACACTCATTCTAGAGGGATATACACACACATACTACATATTACATCCATTCCCATGCAGTATATAGTGTTTTTCCCATGATATATACAATATATGTATGTGTACAGTGAGTGGAGAGTTATATATACCTATAGTATGAGTGGGGAGTAAGGGGTGTATGTACAACTATACAGGGCCTAAGGGATGTGTATAGGAGACTGTCCATACTGATACACACACTCATTCTAGAGGGATATACACACACACACACTACATATTACATCCATTCCCATGCAGTATATAGTATTATTCCCATTATATATACAATATGTGTGTGTTTGCTGTGAGTGGAGGGTTATACATATCTATAGTATGAGTGAGGAGTAAGAGGTGTATGTACAACTATACAGGGCCTAAGGGATATGTATAGGAGACTGACCATACTAATACACACACTCATTCTAGAGGGATACACACACACTACATATTACATCCATTCCCATGCAGTATATAGTGTTATTCCCATGATATATACAATATGTGTGTGTGTACTGTGAGTGGAGGGTTATATATATCTATAGTGTGAGAGGGAAGTAAGGGGTGTGTGTACAACTATACAGGGCCTAAGGGGTATGTATAGGAGACTGACCATACTAATACACACACTCATTCTAGAGGGATATACACACACACACATACTACATATTACATCCATTCCCATGCAGTATATAGTGTTATTCCCATGATATATACAATATGTGTGTGTGTACTGTGAGTGGAGGGTTATATATATCTATAGTATGAGTGGTGAGTAAGGGGTGTGTGTACAACTATACAGGGTCTAAGGGATATGTATAGGAGACTGACCATACTAATACACACACTCATTCTAGAGGGATCTACACAAACACACACACTACATATTACATCCATTCCCATGCAGTATATAGTGTTATTCCCATGATATATACAATATGTGTGTGTGTACTGTGAGTGGAGGGTTATATATATCTATAGTATGAGTGGGGAGTAAGGGGTGTATGTACAACTATACAGGGCCTAAGGGGTATGTATAGGAGACTGACCATACTAATACACACACTCATTCTAGAGGGATATACACACACACACTACATATTACATCCATTCCCATCAGTATATAGTGTTATTCCCATGATATATACAATATGTGTGTGTGTACTGTGAGTGGAGGGTTATATATATCTATAGTATGAGATGGGAGTAAGGGGTGTGTGTACAACTATACAGGGCCTAAGGGGTATGTATAGGAGACTGACCATACTAATACACACACTCATTGTAGAGGGATATACACACATATACTACATATTACATCCATTCCCATGCAGTATATAGTGTTATTCCCATGATATATACAATATGTGTGTGTGTACTGAGAGTGGAGGGTTATATATATCTATAGTATGAGTGGGGAGTAAGGAGTGTATGTACAACTATATAGGGCCTAATGGATATGTATAGGAGACTGACCATACTAATACACACACTCATTCTAGAGGGATATACACACACATACTACATATTACATCCATTCCCATGCAGTATATAGTGTTTTTCCCATGATATATACAATATATGTATGTGTACAGTGAGTGGAGAGTTATATATACCTATAGTATGAGTGGGGAGTAAGGGGTGTATGTACAACTATACAGGGCCTAAGGGATGTGTATAGGAGACTGTCCATACTGATACACACACTCATTCTAGAGGGATATACACACACACACACTACATATTACATCCATTCCCATGCAGTATATAGTATTATTCCCATTATATATACAATATGTGTGTGTTTGCTGTGAGTGGAGGGTTATATATATCTATAGTATGAGTGAGGAGTAAGAGGTGTATGTACAACTATACAGGGCCTAAGGGATATGTATAGGAGACTGACCATACTAATACACACACTCATTCTAGAGGGATACACACACACTACATATTACATCCATTCCCATGCAGTATATAGTGTTATTCCCATGATATATACAATATGTGTGTGTGTACTGTGAGTGGAGGGTTATATATATCTATATTGTGAGAGGGAAGTAAGGGGTGTGTGTACAACTATACAGGGCCTAAGGGGTATGTATAGGAGACTGACCATACTAATACACACACTCATTCTAGAGGGATATACACACACACACATACTACATATTACATCCATTCCCATGCAGTATATAGTGTTATTCCCATGATATATACAATATGTGTGTGTGTACTGTGAGTGGAGGGTTATATATATCTATAGTATGAGTGGTGAGTAAGGGGTGTGTGTACAACTATACAGGGTCTAAGGGATATGTATAGGAGACTGACCATACTAATACACACACTCATTCTAGAGGGATCTACACAAACACACACACTACATATTACATCCATTCCCATGCAGTATATAGTGTTATTCCCATGATATATACAATATGTGTGTGTGTACTGTGAGTGGAGGGTTATATATATCTATAGTATGAGTGGGGAGTAAGGGGTGTATGTACAACTATACAGGGCCTAAGGGGTATGTATAGGAGACTGACCATACTAATACACACACTCATTCTAGAGGGATATACACACACACACTACATATTACATCCATTCCCATCAGTATATAGTGTTATTCCCATGATATATACAATATGTGTGTGTGTACTGTGAGTGGAGGGTTATATATATCTATAGTATGAGATGGGAGTAAGGGGTGTGTGTACAACTATACAGGGCCTAAGGGGTATGTATAGGAGACTGACCATACTAATACACACACTCATTGTAGAGGGATATACACACACATACTACATATTACATCCATTCCCAGGCAGTATATAGTGTTTTTCCCATGATATATACAATATATGTATGTGTACAGTGAGTGGAGAGTTATATATACCTATAGTATGAGTGGGGAGTAAGGGGTGTATGTACAACTATACAGGGCCTAAGGGATGTGTATAGGAGACTGTCCATACTGATACACACACTCATTCTAGAGGGATATACACACACACACACTACATATTACATCCATTCCCATGCAGTATATAGTATTATTCCCATTATATATACAATATGTGTGTGTTTGCTGTGAGTGGAGGGTTATATATATCTATAGTATGAGTGAGGAGTAAGAGGTGTATGTACAACTATACAGGGCCTAAGGGATATGTATAGGAGACTGACCATACTAATACACACACTCATTCTAGAGGGATATACACACACATACTACATATTACATCCATTCCCATGCAGTATATAGTGTTTTTCTCATTATATATACAATATGTGTGTGTGTACTGTGAGTGGAGGGTTATATATATCTATAGTATGAGTGGGGAGTAAGGGGTGTATGTACAAATATACAGAGCCTAAGGGGTATGTATAGGAGACTGACCATACTAATACACACACTCATTGTAGAGGGATATACACACACACACTACATATTACATCCATTCCCATGCAGTATATAGTGTTATTCCCATGATATATACACTATGTGTGTGTACTGTGAGTAAAGGGTTATATATATCTATAGTATGAGTGGGGAGTAAGGGGTGTATGTACAACTATACAGGGCCTAAGGGATATGTATAGGAGACTGACCATACTAATACACACACTCATTCTAGAGGGATACACACACACTACATATTACATCCATTCCCATGCAGTATATAGTGTTATTCCCATGATATATACAATATGTGTGTGTGTACTCTGAGTGGAGGGTTATATATATCTATAGTGTGAGAGGGAAGTAAGGGGTGTGTGTACAACTATACAGGGCCTAAGGGATATATATATAGGAGACTGACCATACTAATACACACACTCATTCTAGAGGGATATACACACACACTACATATTACATCCATTCCCATGCAGTATATAGTGTTATTCCTATGATATATACAATATGTGTGTGTGTACTGTGAGTGGAGGGTTATATATATCTATAGTATGAGTGGGGAGTAAGGAGTGTATGTACAACTATACAGGACCTAAGGGGTATGTATAGGAGACTGACCATACTAATACACACACTCATTCTAGAGGGATACACACACACACACTACATATTACATCCATTCCCATGCAGTATATAGTGTTATTCTCATTATATATACAATATATGTGTGTGTGTACTGTGAGTGGAGGGTTATATATATATATCTATAGTATGAGTGGGGAGTAAGGGGTGTATGTACAACTATACAGGGCCTAAGGGATATGTATAGGAGACTGACCATACTAATACACACACTCATTCTAGAGGGATCTACACAAACACACACACTACATATTACATACATTCACATGCAGTATATAGTGTTATTCCCATAATATATACAGTATGTGCTTGTTTACTGTGAGTGGTGGGTTATATATATCTATAGTATGAGTGGAGAGTAAGGGGTGTATGTACAACTATACAGGGCCTAAGGGATATGTATAGGAGACTGACCGTACTAATACACACACACATTCTAGAGGTATGTACACACACACTACATATTACATCTATTCCCATGATATATACACTATGTGTGTGTACTGTGAGTGGAGGGTTATATATATCTATAGTATGAGTGGAGAGTAAGGGGTGTATGTACAACTATACAGGGCCTAAAGTATATGTATAGGAGACTGACCATACTAATACACACACTTATTGTAGAGGGATATACACACACTACATATTACACACATTTCCATGCAGTATATAGTGTTATTCCCATGATATATACAATATGTGTGTCTACTTTGAGTGGAGGGTTATATATATCTATAGTATGAGTGGGGAGTAAGGGGTGTATGTACAACTATACAGGGCCTAAGGGATATGTATAGGAGACTGACCATACTAATACACACACTCATTGTAGAGGGATATACACACACACACACAATACATATTACATCCATATCCATGCAGTATATAGTGTTATCCCCATGATATATACAGTATGTGTGTGTGTACTGTGAGTGGAGGGTTATATATATCTATAGTATGAGTGGGGAGTAAGGGGTGTATGTACAACTATACAGGGCCTAGGGATATGTATAGGAGACTGACCATACTAATACACACACTCATTGTAGAGGGATATACACACACACATATTACATCCATATCCATGCAGTATATAGTGTTATTCCCATGATATATACAGTATTTGTGTATGCACTGTGAGTGGAGGGTTATATATATCTATAGTATGAGTGGGGAGTAAGGGGTGTATGTACAACTATACAGGGCCTAAGGGATATTTATGGGAGACTGACCATACTAATACACACACTCATTCTAGAAGGATATACACACACTACATATTACACACATTCCCATGCAGTATATAGTGTTATTCACATGATATATACAATATGTGTGTGTGTACTGTGAGTGGAGGGTTATATATATCTATAGTATGAGTGGGGAGTAAGGGGTGTATGTACAACTATGCAGGGCCTAAGGGGTATGTATAGGAGACTGACCATACTAATACACACACTCATTGTATAGGGATATACACACACTACATATTACACACATTCCCATGCAGTATATAGTGTTATTCACATGATATATACAATATGTGTGTGTGTACTGTGAGTGGAGGGTTATATATATCTATAGTATGAGTGGGGAGTAAGGGGTGTGTGTACAACTATACAGGGCCTAAGGGATATGTATAGGAGACTGACCATACTAATACACACACTCATTCTAGAGGGTTATACACACACAATACATATTACATACATTCCATGCAGTATATAGTGTTATTTCATGATATATACAATATGTGTGTGTGTACTGTGAGTGGAGGGTTTTATTTATATATATATATATATATATATATATATATATATATATATATATATATATATATATATATATATATATATATATATATATATATATATATATAGTATGAGTGGGGAGTAAGGGGTGTGTGTAAAACTATACGGAGCCTAAGGGGTATGTATAGGAGACTGACCATACTAATACACACACTCATTCTAGAGGGATATACACACACACACACTACATATTACATCCATGTTTGTGCAGTATATAGTGTTATTCCCATGATATATACAATATGTGTGTGTGTACTGTGAGTGGAGGGTTGTATATATCTATAGTATTAGTGGGGAGTAAGGGGTGTATCTACAACTATACAGGGCCTAAGGGATATGTATAGGAGACTGACCATACTAATACACACACTCATTGTAGAGGGATATACACACACACACTACATATTACATACATTCCCATGCAGTATATAGTGTTATTTCCATGATATATACACTATGTGTGTGTGTACTGTGAGTGGAGGGTTATATATATCTATAGTATGAGTGGGGAGTAAGGGGTGTGTGTACAACTATACAGGGCCTATGGGATATGTATAGGAGACTGACCATACTAATACACACACTCATTCTAGAGGGATATATACACACACTACATATTACATCCATTCCCATGCAGTATATAGTGTTATTCCCATGATATATACAATATGTGTGTGTGTACTGTGAGTGGAGGGTTATATATATCTATAGTGTGAGTGGGCAGTAAGGGGTGTGTGTAAAACTATACGGAGCCTAAGGGGTATGTATAGGAGACTGACCATACTAATACACACACTCATTCTAGAGGGATATACACACACTACATATTACATACATTCCATGCAGTATATAGTGTTATTTCATGATATATACAATATGTGTGTGTGTACTGTGAGTGGAGGGTTATATATATATATAGTATGAGTGGGGAGTAAGGGGTGTGTGTACAACTATACAGGGCCTAAGGGATATGTATAGGAGACTGACCATACTAATACACACACTCATTCTAGAGGGTTATACACACACACTACATATTACATACATTCCATGCAGTATATAGTGTTATTTCATGATATATACAATATGTGTGTGTGTACTGTGAGTGGAGGGTTTTATATATATATATATATATATATATATATATATATATATATATAGTATGAGTGGGGAGTAAGGGGTGTGTGTACAACTATACAGGGCCTAAGGGATATGTATAGGAGACTGACCATACTAATACACACACTCATTCTAGAGGGTTATACACACACACTACATATTACATACATTCCATGCAGTATATAGTGTTATTTCATGATATATACAATATGTGTGTGTGTACTGTGAGTGGAGGGTTTTATATATATATATATATATATATATATAGTATGAGTGGGGAGTAAGGGGTGTGTGTACAACTATACAGGGCCTAAGGGATATGTATAGGAGACTGACCATACTAATACACACACTCATTCTAGAGGGTTATACACACACACTACATATTACATACATTCCATGCAGTATATAGTGTTATTTCATGATATATACAATATGTGTGTGTGTACTGTGAGTGTGGAGGGTTTTATATATATATATATATATATATATATATATATATATAGTATGAGTGGGGAGTAAGGGGTGTGTGTACAACTATACAGGGCCTAAGGGATATGTATAGGAGACTGACCATACTAATACACACACTCATTGTAGAGGGATATACACACACACACTACATATTACATCCATTCCCATGCAGTATATAGTGTTATTCCCATGATATATACAGTATGTGTGTGTGTACTGTGAGTGGAGGGTTATATATATCTAAAGTATGAGTGGGGAGTAAGGAGTGTGTGTACAACTATACAGGGCCTAAGGGATATGTATAGGAGACTGACCATACTAATACACACACTCATTGTAGAGGGATATACACACACACACTACATATTACATCCATTCCCATGCAGTATATAGTGTTATTCCCATGATATATACAATATGTGTGTGTGTACTGTGAGTGGAGGGTTATATATATCTATAGTATGAGTGGGGAGTAAGAGGTGTATGTACAACTATACAGGGCCTAAGGGATATGTGTAGGAGACTGACCATACTAATACACACACTCATTGTAAAGGGATATACACACATACTACATATTACATCCATTCCCATGCAGTATATAGTGTTATTCCTATGATATATACAATATGTATGTGCGTACTGTGAGTGGAGGGTTATATATATCTATAGTATGAGTAGGGAGTAAGGGGTGTATGTACAACTATAAAGGGCCTAAGGGATATGTATAGGAGACTGACCATACTAATACACACACTCATTCTAGAGGGATATACACACACACACTACATATTACATCCATTCCCATGCAGTATATAGTGTTATTCCCATGATATATACAATATGTGGGTGTGTGTACTGTGAGTGGAGGGTTATATATATCTATAGTATGAGTGGGGAGTAAGGGGTGTGTGTACAACTATACAGGTCCTATGGGATATGTATAGGAGACTGACCATACTAATACACACACTCATTGTAGAGGGATATACACACACACACACTACATATTACATCCATTCCCATGCAGTATATAGTGTTATTCCCATGATATATACAGTATGTGTGTGTGTACTGTGAGTGGAGGGTTATATATATCTATAGTATGAGTGGGGAGTAAGGGGTGTGTGTACAACTATACAGGTCCTATGGGATATGTATAGGAGACTGACCATACTAATACACACACTCATTCTAGAGGGATACACACACACACACATACTACATATTACATCCATTCCCATGCAGTATATAGTGTTATTTTTATGATTTATACAATATGTGTGTGTACTGTGAGTGGAGGGTTATATATATCTATAGTATGAGTGGGGAGTAAGGGGTGTGTGTACAACTATACATGGCCTAAGGGATATGTATAGGAGACTGCCCATACTAATACACACACTCATTCTAGAGGGATAAACACATACACTACATATTACATACATTCCATGCAGTATATAGTGTTATTTTTATGATTTATACAATATGTGTGTGTACTGTGAGTGGAGGGTTATATATATCTATAGTATGAATGGGGAGTAAGGGGTGTGTGTACAACTATACAGGGCCTAGGGATATGTATAGGAGACTGACCATACTAATACACACACTCATTGTATAGGGATATACACACACACACACTACATATTACATCCATTCCCATGCAGTATATAGTGTTATTTCCATGATATATACACTATGTGTGTGTGTACTGTGAGTGGAGGGTTATATATATCTAAAGTATGAGTGGGGAGTAAGGAGTGTGTGTACAACTATACAGGGCCTAAGGGATATGTATAGGAGACTGACCATACTAATACACACACTCATTCTAGAGGGATACACACACACACACACTACATATTACATCCATTCCCATGCAGTATATAGTGTTATTCCCATGATATATACAATATGTGTGTGTGTACTGTGAGTGGAGGGTTATATATATCTATAGTATGAGTGGGGAGTAAGGGGTGTATGTACAACTATACAGGGCCTAAGGGATATGTATAGGAGACTGACCATACTAATACACACACTCATTGTAGAGGGGTACACACACACACACACTACATATTACATCCATTCCCATGCAGTATATAGTGTTATTCCCATGATATATACAATATGTGTGTGTGTACTGTGAGTGGAGGGTTATATATATCTATATTATGAGTGGGGAGTAAGGCGTGTATGTACAACTATACAGGGCCTAAGGGATATGTATAGGAGACTGACCATACTAATACACACACTCATTGTAGAGGGATACACACACACTACATATTACATCCATTTCCATGCAGTATATAGTGTTATTCCCATGATATATACAATATGTGTGTGTGTACTGTGAGTGGAGGGTTATATATATCTATAGTAAGAGTGGTGAGTAAGGAGTGTATGTACAACTATACAGGGCCTAAGGGATATGTATAGGAGACTGACCATACTAATACACACACTCATTCTAGAGGGATATACACACACACACACTACATATTACATCCATATCCATGCAGTATATAGTGTTATTCCCATGATATATACAGTATGTGTGTGTGTACTGTGAGTGGAGGGTTATATATATCTAAAGTATGAGTGGGGAGTAAGGAGTGTGTGTACAACTATACAGGGCCTAAGGGATATGTATAGGAGACTGACCATACTAATACACACACTCATTCTAGAGGGATATACACACACACTACATATTACATCCATTCCCATGCAGTATATAGTGTTATTCCCATGATATATACATTATGTGTGTGTGTACTGTGATTGTAGTGTTATATATATCTATAGTATGAGTGGGGAGTAAGGGGTATGTATAGGTGACTGACCATACTAATACACACACTCATTCTAGAGAGATATACACACACACACTACATATTACATCCATTCCCATGCAGTATATAGTGTTATTCCCATGATATATACATTATGTGTGTGTGTACTGTGATTGTAGTGTTATATATATCTATAGTATGAGTGGGGAGTAAGGGGTGTATGTACAACTATACAGGGCCTAAGGGGTATGTATAGGTGACTGACCATACTAATACACACACTCATTCTAGAGGGATATACACACACATACTACATATTACATCCATTCCCATGCAGTATATAGTGTTATTCCCATGATATATACAATATGTGTGTGTGTACTGTGAGTGGAGGGTTATATATATATAAATATATATATATATATATATATATATATATATCTATAGTATGAGTGGGGAGTAAGGGGTGTATGTACAACTATACAGGGCCTAAGGGATATGTATAGGAGACTGACCATACTAATACACACACTCATTCTAGAGGGATATACACACACACACACTACATATTACATCCATTACCATGCAGTATATAGTGTTATTCCCATGATATATACAATATGTGTGTGTGTACTGTGAGTGGAGGGTTATATATATCTATAGTATGAGTGGGGAGTAAGGAGTGTATGTACAACTATACATGGCCTAAGGGATATGTATAGGAGACTGACCATACTAATACACACACTCATTGTAGAGGGATATATACACACACACTACATATTACATCCATTCCCATGCAGTATATAGTGTTATTCCCATGATATATACAATATGTGTGTGTGTACTTTGAGTGGAGGGTTATATATATCTATAGTATGAGTGGGGAGTAAGGAGTGTATGTACAACTATACAGGGCCTAAGGGATATGTATAGGAGACTGACCATACTAATACACACACTCATTGTAGAGGGGTACACACACACTACATATTACATCCATTCCCATGCAGTATATAGTGTTATTCCCATGATATATACAATATGTGTGTGTGTACTGTGAGTGGAGGGTTATATATATCTATAGTAAGAGTGGTGAGTAAGGAGTGTATGTACAACTATACAGGGCCTAAGGGATATGTATAGGAGACTGACCATACTAATACACACACTCATTCTAGAGGGATATACACACACACACACTACATATTACATCCATATTCATGCAGTATATAGTGTTATTCCCATGATATATACAGTATGTGTGTGTGTACTGTGAGTGGAGGGTTATATATATCTATAGTATGATTGGGGAGTAAGGCGTGTATGTACAACTATACAGGGCCTAAGGGATATGTATAGGAGACTGACCATACTAATACACACACTCATTGTAGAGGGATACACACACACTACATATTACATCCATTTCCATGCAGTATATAGTGTTATTCCCATGATATATACAATATGTGTGTGTGTACTGTGAGTGGAGGGTTATATATATCTATAGTAAGAGTGGTGAGTAAGGAGTGTATGTACAACTATACAGGGCCTAAGGGATATGTATAGGAGACTGACCATACTAATACACACACTCATTCTAGAGGGATATACACACACACACACTACATATTACATCCATATTCATGCAGTATATAGTGTTATTCCCATGATATATACAGTATGTGTGTGTGTACTGTGAGTGGAGGGTTATATATATCTATAGTATGATTGGGGAGTAAGGCGTGTATGTACAACTATACAGGGCCTAAGGGATATGTATAGGAGACTGACCATACTAATACACACACTCATTGTAGAGGGATACACACACACTACATATTACATCCATTTCCATGCAGTATATAGTGTTATTCCCATGATATATACAGTATGTGTGTGTGTACTGTGAGTGGAGGGTTATATATATCTAAAGTATGAGTGGGGAGTAAGGAGTGTGTGTACAACTATACAGGGCCTAAGGGATATGTATAGGAGACTGACCATACTAATACACACACTCATTCTAGAGGGATATACACACACACTACATATTACATCCATTCCCATGCAGTATATAGTGTTATTCCCATGATATATACATTATGTGTGTGTGTACTGTGATTGTAGTGTTATATATATCTATAGTATGAGTGGGGAGTAAGGGGTATGTATAGGTGACTGACCATACTAATACACACACTCATTCTAGAGGGATATACACACACACACACTACATATTACATCCATTCCCATGCAGTATATAGTGTTATTCCCATGATATATACATTATGTGTGTGTGTACTGTGATTGTAGTGTTATATATATCTATAGTATGAGTGGGGAGTAAGGGGTGTATGTACAACTATACAGGGCCTAAGGGATATGTATAGGAGACTGACCATACTAATACACACACTCATTCTAGAGGGATATACACACACATACTACATATTACATCCATTCCCATGAAGTATATAGTGTTATTCCCATGATATATACAATATGTGTGTGTGTACTGTGAGTGGAGGGTTATATATATATATATATATATATATATATATATATATATATATATATATATATATATATATATATATATATATATATATATAGTATGAGTGGAGAGTAAGGAGTGTATGTACAACTATACAGGGCCTAAGGGATGTGTATAGGAGACTGACCATACTAATACACACACTCATTCTAGAGGGATACACACACAAACTACATATTACATCCATTCTCATGCAGTATATAGTGTTATTCCCATGATATATACAATATGTGTGTGTGTATACTGTGAGTGGAGGGTTATATATATCTATAGTATGAGTGGGGAGTAAGGGGTGTATGTACAACTATACAGGGCCTAAGGGATATGTATAGGAGACTGACCATACTAATACACACACTCATTCTAGAGGGATACACACACACACACACTACATATTACATCCATTCCCATGCAGTATATAGTGTTATTCCCATGATATATACAATATGTGTGTGTGTACTCTGAGTGGAGGGTTATATATATCTATAGTGTGAGAGGGAAGTAAGGGGTGTGTGTACAACTATACAGGGCCTAAGGGATATATATATAGGAGACTGACCATACTAATACACACACTCATTCTAGAGGGATATACACACACACTACATATTACATCCATTCCCATGCAGTATATAGTGTTATTCTCATTATATATACAATATCTGTGTGTGTGTACTGTGAGTGGAGGGTTATATATATATATCTATAGTATGAGTGGGGAGTAAGGGGTGTATGTACAACTATACAGGGCCTAAGGGATATGTATAGGAGACTGACCATACTAATACACACACTCATTCTAGAGGGATCTACACAAACACACACACTACATATTACATACATTCACATGCAGTATATAGTGTTATTCCCATAATATATACAGTATGTGCTTGTTTACTGTGAGTGGTGGGTTATATATATCTATAGTATGAGTGGAGAGTAAGGGGTGTATGTACAACTATACAGGGCCTAAGGGATATGTATAGGAGACTGACCGTACTAATACACACACACATTCTAGAGGTATGTACACACACACTACATATTACATCTATTCCCATGATATATACACTATGTGTGTGTACTGTGAGTGGAGGGTTATATATATCTATAGTATGAGTGGAGAGTAAGGGGTGTATGTACAACTATACAGGGCCTAAAGTATATGTATAGGAGACTGACCATACTAATACACACACTTATTGTAGAGGGATATACACACACTACATATTACACACATTTCCATGCAGTATAAAGTGTTATTCCCATGATATATACAATATGTGTGTCTACTTTGAGTGGAGGGTTATATATATCTATAGTATGAGTGGGGAGTAAGGGGTGTATGTACAACTATACAGGGCCTAAGGGATATGTATAGGAGACTGACCATACTAATACACACACTCATTGTAGAGGGATATACACACACACACACAATACATATTACATCCATATCCATGCAGTATATAGTGTTATCCCCATGATATATACAGTATGTGTGTGTGTACTGTGAGTGGAGGGTTATATATATCTATAGTATGAGTGGGGAGTAAGGGGTGTATGTACAACTATACAGGGCCTAGGGATATGTATAGGAGACTGACCATACTAATACACACACTCATTGTAGAGGGATATACACACACACACACAATACATATTACATCCATATCCATGCAGTATATAGTGTTATTCCCATGATATATACAGTATTTGTGTATGCACTGTGAGTGGAGGGTTATATATATCTATAGTATGAGTGGGGAGTAAGGGGTGTATGTACAACTATACAGGGCCTAAGGGATATTTATGGGAGACTGACCATACTAATACACACACTCATTCTAGAAGGATATACACACACTACATATTACACACATTCCCATGCAGTATATAGTGTTATTCACATGATATATACAATATGTGTGTGTGTACTGTGAGTGGAGGGTTATATATATCTATAGTATGAGTGGGGAGTAAGGGGTGTATGTACAACTATGCAGGGCCTAAGGGGTATGTATAGGAGACTGACCATACTAATACACACACTCATTGTATAGGGATATACACACACTACATATTACACACATTCCCATGCAGTATATAGTGTTATTCACATGATATATACAATATGTGTGTGTGTACTGTGAGTGGAGGGTTATATATATCTATAGTATGAGTGGGGAGTAAGGGGTGTGTGTACAACTATACAGGGCCTAAGGGATATGTATAGGAGACTGACCATACTAATACACACACTCATTCTAGAGGGTTATACACACACAATACATATTACATACATTCCATGCAGTATATAGTGTTATTTCATGATATATACAATATGTGTGTGTGTACTGTGAGTGGAGGGTTTTATATATATATATATATATATATATATATATATATATATATATATATATATATAGTATGAGTGGGGAGTAAGGGGTGTGTGTAAAACTATACGGAGCCTAAGGGGTATGTATAGGAGACTGACCATACTAATACACACACTCATTCTAGAGGGATATACACACACACACACTACATATTACATCCATGTTTGTGCAGTATATAGTGTTATTCCCATGATATATACAATATGTGTGTGTGTACTGTGAGTGGAGGGTTGTATATATCTATAGTATTAGTGGGGAGTAAGGGGTGTATCTACAACTATACAGGGCCTAAGGGATATGTATAGGAGACTGACCATACTAATACACACACTCATTGTAGAGGGATATACACACACACACTACATATTACATACATTCCCATGCAGTATATACTGTTATTCCCACGATATATACACTATGTGTGTGTGTACTGTGAGTGGAGGGTTATATATATCTATAGTATGAGTGGGGAGTAAGGGGTGTGTGTACAACTATACAGGGCCTATGGGATATGTATAGGAGACTGACCATACTAATACACACAGTCATTCTAGAGGGATATATACACACACTACATATTACATCCATTCCCATGCAGTATATAGTGTTATTCCCATGATATATACAATATGTGTGTGTGTACTGTGAGTGGAGGGTTATATATATCTATAGTGTGAGTGGGCAGTAAGGGGTGTGTGTAAAACTATACGGAGCCTAAGAGGTATGTATAGGAGACTGACCATACTAATACACACACTCATTCTAGAGGGATATACACACACTACATATTACATACATTCCATGCAGTATATAGTGTTATTTCATGATATATACAATATGTGTGTGTGTACTGTGAGTGGAGGGTTTTATATATATATATATATATATATATATATATATATATATATATATATAGTATGAGTGGGGAGTAAGGGGTGTGTGTACAACTATACAGGGCCTAAGGGATATGTATAGGAGACTGACCATACTAATACACACACTCATTCTAGAGGGTTATACACACACACTACATATTACATCCATTTCCATGCAGTATATAGTGTTATTCCCATGATATATACAGTATGTGTGTGTGTACTGTGAGTGGAGGGTTATATATATCTAAAGTATGAGTGGGGAGTAAGGAGTGTGTGTACAACTATACAGGGCCTAAGGGATATGTATAGGAGACTGACCATACTAATACACACACTCATTCTAGAGGGATATACACACACACTACATATTACATCCATTCCCATGCAGTATATAGTGTTATTCCCATGATATATACATTATGTGTGTGTGTACTGTGATTGTAGTGTTATATATATCTATAGTATGAGTGGGGAGTAAGGGGTATGTATAGGTGACTGACCATACTAATACACACACTCATTCTAGAGGGATATACACACACACACACTACATATTACATCCATTCCCATGCAGTATATAGTGTTATTCCCATGATATATACATTATGTGTGTGTGTACTGTGATTGTAGTGTTATATATATCTATAGTATGAGTGGGGAGTAAGGGGTGTATGTACAACTATACAGGGCCTAAGGGATATGTATAGGAGACTGACCATACTAATACACACACTCATTCTAGAGGGATATACACACACATACTACATATTACATCCATTCCCATGCAGTATATAGTGTTATTCCCATGATATATACAATATGTGTGTGTGTACTGTGAGTGGAGGGTTATATATATATATATATATATATATATATATATATATATATATATATATATATAGTATGAGTGGAGAGTAAGGAGTGTATGTACAACTATACAGGGCCTAAGGGATGTGTATAGGAGACTGACCATACTAATACACACACTCATTCTAGAGGGATACACACACAAACTACATATTACATCCATTCTCATGCAGTATATAGTGTTATTCCCATGATATATACAATATGTGTGTGTGTATACTGTGAGTGGAGGGTTATATATATCTATAGTATGAGTGGGGAGTAAGGGGTGTATGTACAACTATACAGGGCCTAAGGGATATGTATAGGAGACTGACCATACTAATACACACACTCATTCTAGAGGGATACACACACACACACACTACATATTACATCCATTCCCATGCAGTATATAGTGTTATTCCCATGATATATACAATATGTGTGTGTGTACTCTGAGTGGAGGGTTATATATATCTATAGTGTGAGAGGGAAGTAAGGGGTGTGTGTACATCTATACAGGGCCTAAGGGATATATATATAGGAGACTGACCATACTAATACACACACTCATTCTAGAGGGATATACACACACACTACATATTACATCCATTCCCATGCAGTATATAGTGTTATTCCTATGATATATACAATATGTGTGTGTGTACTGTGAGTGGAGGGTTATATATATCTATAGTATGAGTGGGGAGTAAGGAGTGTATGTACAACTATACAGGACCTAAGGGGTATGTATAGGAGACTGACCATACTAATACACACACTCATTCTAGAGGGATACACACACACACACTACATATTACATCCATTCCCATGCAGTATATAGTGTTATTCTCATTATATATACAATATCTGTGTGTGTGTACTGTGAGTGGAGGGTTATATATATATATCTATAGTATGAGTGGGGAGTAAGGGGTGTATGTACAACTATACAGGGCCTAAGGGATATGTATAGGAGACTGACCATACTAATACACACACTCATTCTAGAGGGATCTACACAAACACACACACTACATATTACATACATTCACATGCAGTATATAGTGTTATTCCCATAATATATACAGTATGTGCTTGTTTACTGTGAGTGGTGGGTTATATATATCTATAGTATGAGTGGAGAGTAAGGGGTGTATGTACAACTATACAGGGCCTAAGGGATATGTATAGGAGACTGACCGTACTAATACACACACACATTCTAGAGGTATGTACACACACACTACATATTACATCTATTCCCATGATATATACACTATGTGTGTGTACTGTGAGTGGAGGGTTATATATATCTATAGTATGAGTGGAGAGTAAGGGGTGTATGTACAACTATACAGGGCCTAAAGTATATGTATAGGAGACTGACCATACTAATACACACACTTATTGTAGAGGGATATACACACACTACATATTACACACATTTCCATGCAGTATATAGTGTTATTCCCATGATATATACAATATGTGTGTGTACTGTGAGTGGAGGGTTATATATATATATCTCGATAGTGTGAGTGTGGAGTAAAGGTGTATGTACAACTATACAGGGCCTAGGGATATGTATAGGAGACTGACCATACTAATACACACACTCATTGTAGAGGGATATACACACACACACACACACACTACATATTACATCCATATCCATGCAGTATATAGTGTTATTCCCATGATATATACAGTATTTGTGTATGCACTGTGAGTGGAGGGTTATATATATCTATAGTATGAGTGGGGAGTAAGGGGTGTATGTACAACTATACAGGGCCTAAGGGATATGTATAGGAGACTGACCATACTAATACACACACTCATTCTAGAAGGATATACACACACTACATATTACACACATTCCCATGCAGTATATAGTGTTATTCACATGATATATACAATATGTGTGTGTGAACTGTGAGTGGAGGGTTATATATATCTATAGTATGAGTGGGGAGTAAGGGGTGTATGTACAACTATGCAGGGCCTAAGGGGTATGTATAGGAGACTGACCATACTAATACACACACTCATTCTAGAGGGATACACACACTACATATTACACACATTCCCATGCAGTATATAGTGTTATTCAATGATATATACAATATGTGTGTGTGAACTGTGAGTGGAGGGTTATATATATCTAAGTATGAGTGGGGAGTAAGGGGTGTGTGTACAACTATACAGGGCCTAAGGGTATGTATAGGAGACCTGACCATACCTAATACACACACTCATTCTAGAGGGTTATACACACACAATACATATTACATACATTCCATGCAGTATATAGTGTTATTTCATGATATATACAATATGTGTGTGTGTACTGTGAGTGGAGGGTTATATATATCTATAGTATGAAGGGGAGTAAGGGGTGTGTGTACAACTATACAGGGCCTAAGGGATATGTATAGGAGACTGACCATACTAATACACACACTCATTCTAGAGGGATATACACACACACACACTACATATTACATCCATGTTTGTGCAGTATATAGTGTTATTCCCATGATATATACAATATGTGTGTGTGTACTGTGAGTGGAGGGTTGTATATATCTATAGTATTAGTGGGGAGTAAGGGGTGTATCTACAACTATACAGGGCCTAAGGGATATGTATAGGAGACTGACCATACTAATACACACACTCATTGTAGAGGGATATACACACACACACTACATATTACATACATTCCCATGCAGTATATACTGTTATTCCCACGATATATACACTATGTGTGTGTGTACTGTGAGTGGAGGGTTATATATATCTATAGTATGAGTGGGGAGTAAGGGGTGTGTGTACAACTATACAGGGCCTATGGGATATGTATAGGAGACTGACCATACTAATACACACACTCATTCTAGAGGGATATATACACACACTACATATTACATCATTCCCATGCAGTATATAGTGTTATTCCCATGATATATACAATATGTGTGTGTGTACTGTGAGTGGAGGGTTATATATATCTATAGTATGAGTGGGGAGTAAGGGGTGTATGTACAACTATGCAGGGCCTAAGGGGTATGTATAGGAGACCTGACCATACTAATACACACACTCATTGTATAGGGATATACACACACTACATATTTACACACATTCCCATGCAGTATATAGTGTTATTCACATGATATATACAATATGTGTGTGTGTACTGTGAGTGGAGGGTTATATATATCTATAGTATGAGTGGGGAGTAAGGGGTGTGTGTACAACTATACAGGGCCTAAGGGATATGTATAGGAGACTGACCATACTAATACACACACTCATTCTAGAGGGTTATACACACACAATACATATTACATACATCCATGCAGTATATAGTGTTATTTCATGATATATACAATAGTGTGTGGTGTACTGTGAGTGGAGGGTTTTATATATAATATAATATAATATATATATATATAGTATATATATATATATATATATAGTATGAAGTGGGGGAGTAAGGGGTGTGTGTAAAACTATACGGAGCCTAAGGGGTATGTATAGGAGACTGACCATACTAATACACACACTCATTCTAGAGGGATATACACACACACACACTACATATTACATCCATGTTTGTGCAGTATATAGTGTTATTCCCATGATATATACAATATGTGTGTGTGTACTGTGAGTGGAGGGTTGTATATATCTATAGTATTAGTGGGGAGTAAGGGGTGTATCTACAACTATACAGGGCCTAAGGGATATGTATAGGAGACTGACCATACTAATACACACACTCATTGTAGAGGGATATACACACACACACTACATATTACATACATTCCCATGCAGTATATACTGTTATTCCCACGATATATACACTATGTGTGTGTGTACTGTGAGTGGAGGGTTATATATATCTATAGTATGAGTGGGGAGTAAGGGGTGTGTGTACAACTATACAGGGCCTATGGGATATGTATAGGAGACTGACCATACTAATACACACAGTCATTCTAGAGGGATATATACACACACTACATATTACATCCATTCCCATGCAGTATATAGTGTTATTCCCATGATATATACAATATGTGTGTGTGTACTGTGAGTGGAGGGTTATATATATCTATAGTATGAGTGGGGAGTAAGGGGGTGTGTGTAAAACTATACGGAGCCTAAGGGGTATGTATAGGAGACTGACCATACTAATACACACACTCATTCTAGAGGGATATACACACACTACATATTACATACATTCCATGCAGTATATAGTGTTATTTCATGATATATACAATATGTGTGTGTGTACTGTGAGTGGAGGGTTTTATATATATATATATATATATATATATATATATATATATATATAGTATGAGTGGGGAGTAAGGGGTGTGTGTACAACTATACAGGGCCTAAGGGATATGTATAGGAGACTGACCATACTAATACACACACTCATTCTAGAGGGTTATACACACACACTACATATTACATCCATTTCCATGCAGTATATAGTGTTATTCCCATGATATATACAGTATGTGTGTGTGTACTGTGAGTGGAGGGTTATATATATCTAAAGTATGAGTGGGGAGTAAGGAGTGTGTGTACAACTATACAGGGCCTAAGGGATATGTATAGGAGACTGACCATACTAATACACACACTCATTCTAGAGGGATATACACACACACTACATATTACATCCATTCCCATGCAGTATATAGTGTTATTCCCATGATATATACATTATGTGTGTGTGTACTGTGATTGTAGTGTTATATATATCTATAGTATGAGTGGGGAGTAAGGGGTATGTATAGGTGACTGACCATACTAATACACACACTCATTCTAGAGGGATATACACACACACACACTACATATTACATCCATTCCCATGCAGTATATAGTGTTATTCCCATGATATATACATTATGTGTGTGTGTACTGTGATTGTAGTGTTATATATATCTATAGTATGAGTGGGGAGTAAGGGGTGTATGTACAACTATACAGGGCCTAAGGGATATGTATAGGAGACTGACCATACTAATACACACACTCATTCTAGAGGGATATACACACACATACTACATATTACATCCATTCCCATGCAGTATATAGTGTTATTCCCATGATATATACAATATGTGTGTGTGTACTGTGAGTGGAGGGTTATATATATATATATATATATATATATATATATATATATATATATATATATAGTATGAGTGGAGAGTAAGGAGTGTATGTACAACTATACAGGGCCTAAGGGATGTGTATAGGAGACTGACCATACTAATACACACACTCATTCTAGAGGGATACACACACAAACTACATATTACATCCATTCTCATGCAGTATATAGTGTTATTCCCATGATATATACAATATGTGTGTGTGTATACTGTGAGTGGAGGGTTATATATATCTATAGTATGAGTGGGGAGTAAGGGGTGTATGTACAACTATACAGGGCCTAAGGGATATGTATAGGAGACTGACCATACTAATACACACACTCATTCTAGAGGGATACACACACACACACACTACATATTACATCCATTCCCATGCAGTATATAGTGTTATTCCCATGATATATACAATATGTGTGTGTGTACTCTGAGTGGAGGGTTATATATATCTATAGTGTGAGAGGGAAGTAAGGGGTGTGTGTACATCTATACAGGGCCTAAGGGATATATATATAGGAGACTGACCATACTAATACACACACTCATTCTAGAGGGATATACACACACACTACATATTACATCCATTCCCATGCAGTATATAGTGTTATTCCTATGATATATACAATATGTGTGTGTGTACTGTGAGTGGAGGGTTATATATATCTATAGTATGAGTGGGGAGTAAGGAGTGTATGTACAACTATACAGGACCTAAGGGGTATGTATAGGAGACTGACCATACTAATACACACACTCATTCTAGAGGGATACACACACACACACTACATATTACATCCATTCCCATGCAGTATATAGTGTTATTCTCATTATATATACAATATCTGTGTGTGTGTACTGTGAGTGGAGGGTTATATATATATATCTATAGTATGAGTGGGGAGTAAGGGGTGTATGTACAACTATACAGGGCCTAAGGGATATGTATAGGAGGCTGACCATACTAATACACACACTCATTCTAGAGGGATCTACACAAACACACACACTACATATTACATACATTCACATGCAGTATATAGTGTTATTCCCATAATATATACAGTATGTGCTTGTTTACTGTGAGTGGTGGGTTATATATATCTATAGTATGAGTGGAGAGTAAGGGGTGTATGTACAACTATACAGGGCCTAAGGGATATGTATAGGAGACTGACCGTACTAATACACACACACATTCTAGAGGTATGTACACACACACTACATATTACATCTATTCCCATGATATATACACTATGTGTGTGTACTGTGAGTGGAGGGTTATATATATCTATAGTATGAGTGGAGAGTAAGGGGTGTATGTACAACTATACAGGGCCTAAAGTATATGTATAGGAGACTGACCATACTAATACACACACTTATTGTAGAGGGATATACACACACTACATATTACACACATTTCCATGCAGTATAAAGTGTTATTCCCATGATATATACAGTATGTGTGTGTGTACTGTGAGTGGAGGGTTATATATATCTATAGTATGAGTGGGGAGTAAGGGGTGTATGTACAACTATACAGGGCCTAGGGATATGTATAGGAGACTGACCATACTAATACACACACTCATTGTAGAGGGATATACACACACACACACAATACATATTACATCCATATCCATGCAGTATATAGTGTTATTCCCATGATATATACAGTATTTGTGTATGCACTGTGAGTGGAGGGTTATATATATCTATAGTATGAGTGGGGAGTAAGGGGTGTATGTACAACTATACAGGGCCTAAGGGATATTTATGGGAGACTGACCATACTAATACACACACTCATTCTAGAAGGATATACACACACTACATATTACACACATTCCCATGCAGTATATAGTGTTATTCACATGATATATACAATATGTGTGTGTGAACTGTGAGTGGAGGGTTATATATATCTATAGTATGAGTGGGGAGTAAGGGGTGTATGTACAACTATGCAGGGCCTAAGGGGTATGTATAGGAGACTGACCATACTAATACACACACTCATTGTATAGGGATATACACACACTACATATTACACACATTCCCATGCAGTATATAGTGTTATTCACATGATATATACAATATGTGTGTGTGTACTGTGAGTGGAGGGTTATATATATCTATAGTATGAGTGGGGAGTAAGGGGTGTGTGTACAACTATACAGGGCCTAAGGGATATGTATAGGAGACTGACCATACTAATACACACACTCATTCTAGAGGGTTATACACACACAATACATATTACATACATTCCATGCAGTATATAGTGTTATTTCATGATATATACAATATGTGTGTGTGTACTGTGAGTGGAGGGTTTTATATATATATATATATATATATATATATATATATATATATATATATATATATATATATATATATATATATAGTATGAGTGGGGAGTAAGGGGTGTGTGTAAAACTATACGGAGCCTAAGGGGTATGTATAGGAGACTGACCATACTAATACACACACTCATTCTAGAGGGATATACACACACACACACTACATATTACATCCATGTTTGTGCAGTATATAGTGTTATTCCCATGATATATACATTATGTGTGTGTGTACTGTGAGTGGAGGGTTGTATATATCTATAGTATTAGTGGGGAGTAAGGGGTGTATCTACAACTATACAGGGCCTAAGGGATATGTATAGGAGACTGACCATACTAATACACACACTCATTGTAGAGGGATATACACACACACACTACATATTACATACATTCCCATGCAGTATATACTGTTATTCCCACGATATATACACTATGTGTGTGTGTACTGTGAGTGGAGGGTTATATATATCTATAGTATGAGTGGGGAGTAAGGGGTGTGTGTACAACTATACAGGGCCTATGGGATATGTATAGGAGACTGACCATACTAATACACACACTCATTCTAGAGGGATATATACACACACTACATATTAAATCCATTCCCATGCAGTATATAGTGTTATTCCCATGATATATACAATATGTGTGTGTGTACTGTGAGTGGAGGGTTATATATATTGTAGCGGAACCCATCACTGTTTTACCCTGTTTTATGATTATTATGGTTAAAATATGATCCTACTATATATATGTTGGTTGATGTTCTACAGAATATATTGGCTCAGAATATTAGCCAGACGTTTGCAGACCTAGGCTAATAGATAATCCTGTTACAGAGATTCAAGAGATAAGAAAGTTGTAAAGGATCCTTGCATTTTCCAAAGTGTTTTCATTCTCTGATAAGAATGATCTAATTAATGTCTGATTGTATCCAAGTTGCCAGGGAGGTGTGACTCACCTATTGTCCTATATGTGTATTGTGTGGGGGATATGTGCAATGTCTGTGTGTTATGTGTAAAAACATACTTTTACTAACTTTTGAACCCCTGGTCTGATTCATGCCATTTTTGTATATGTTGTTCCCCTGGGTGAGAGATATTGAATGGTGCGGGACTTAAAGGTGTACCCCCTGTATTTGGGGTACATCCAGAATGTGGTTAAAATTGTGTCTGTTTTAATTGTGTTACCTGTTATCTGAGGGGAGGAGACGTGGGGGTTGAACCATGCAGATAATTGGCTGTTGTGATAATTATGTGGGTGTAGCCCTTCAGAGGGCAACATTGCATAAAAGGAGTTTCTTTGTCATTAAAGATAGTTCCTCTTGACCCTTCAAAACGTAGCCTCGTCTCGTTATTTGAGGGGATCGCTATCATACTGGGGATTGCTATGCTTCTGCATACTCCCTTGAGCTGTAACTACTGAACGCTTGTTCCTGATGTACTATCCTTGGAGTCTGTGGTGGTTTTGGTGTCCGGTGCAGTGCTTGTAGGCCTTGACGCAAACTAGGACGCGTCTATCAACGGAGGTACCCGGTCGGGGTGCCAGTAGATCCGTTACATTGGCTGGCAGTGGTGGGATGGCGTCCTAGTAAGAGGAAAAGCAGCACGGAGACACCGGTAACGTTTGGAGTTACAAATTGAGGGCAACGCTAGTATCCGTACAGCGCCCCTGGCTACAGCAGGATGGAACCGGCTAGTTTTCAGACAGCGTTTCATGATGAGGAGGAGGAGGCGGCCGCGGACTACAGGGATGCAGACAGAAAGGAACTCTGGTATGATGCCCTGGAAGATGCCCAATGGCGGCGAGGTGAGAGTCTCCCCAGTGATGAGCAGCGGCTACAGAAGCGTGTGGCGATGCGGATGTATCTATTGGGAGAGCAGCCCCTGGATGAGTGGGTGACAAGACTAGAAACCCTGGTATGGCGAGAGATCTGGCTAGACAACGCATACCAGGCCCTCTGGTGGCATACCGTTCGACTTACCCCCTGGACGTCTGAACACGACTTACCGGAGGGGGATGATTATGATGGCCCGGGTTTATTATGGGATGCCTTGGAGGACGATATTGATCTTGGCAGCACGGAGGGGTCTAGGTTTTGGGACATCTACGACTACCGGATGGGCATGTATGTCTGGGATGACGAAGGCGAGGTGAGCAAAGACATGACCCACCTGGTAACGAGAGAGTGGGAGCTGGAGCAGGACTACCAACACCTGCTCAGCCTTGTGCAGCCCCAACCTACTCGACAAGCAGAACCAGACTTCATTGACTGGTCCTGGGATGACCTCCAGATGGCAGGTAGAGATGGGACCGAGGTCTCTCTACCGGCCCTACAGAGGGCAGAAGGTGTCGTCCTTCCCCTCCAGCGGCAGTGTGAACCCCAGGGGGCAGAAGGTGTCGTCCTTCCCCCCCAGCAGCAGTGTGAACCCCAGGGAGCAGAAGGTGTTGTCCTTCCTCCCCAGCGGCAGTGTGTTCCCCAGGGAGCCGAAGGTGTCGTCCTTCCTCCCCAGCGGCAGTGTGTACCCCAGGGGGACGAAGGTGTCATCCTTCCCCCCCAGCAGCAGTGTGTACCCCAGGGAGCTGAAGGTGTCGTCCTTCCCCCCCAGCGGCAGTGTGTACCCCAGGGAGCAGAAGGGGCCGTCCTTCCTCCCCAGCGGCAGTGTGAACCCCAGGGGGCAGAAGGTGTCGTCCTTTCCCCCCAGCGGCAGTGTGTACCCCAGGGAGCTGAAGGTGTCGTCCTTCCTCCCCAGCGGCAGTGTGTACCCCAGGGAGCTGAAGGTGTCGGCCTTCCCCCCCAGCGGCAGTGTGTACCCCAGGGAGCTGAAGGTGTCGTCCTTCCTCCCCAGCGGCAGTGTGTACCCCAGGGAGCTGAAGGTGTTGGCCTTCTCCCACAGCGGCAGTGTGTACCCCAGGGAGCAGAAGGGGCCGTCCTTCCTCCCCAGCAGCAGTGTGAACCCCAGGGGGCAGAAGGTGTCGTCCTTTCCCCCCAGCGGCAGTGTGAATCCCAGGGGGCAGAAGGTGTCGTCCTTCCCCCTCAGCGGCAGTGTGAACCCCAGGGGGCAGAAGGTGTCGTCCTTCCCGCCCAGCGGCAGTGTGTACCCCAGGGAGCAGAAGGTGTCGACCTTCCTCCACAGCGGCAGTGGGTACCCCAGGGGGCCAAAGGTGTCGTCCTTCCCCCCCAGCGGCAGTGTGAAACACAGGGGGCAGTAGGTGTCGTCCTTCCCCCCCAGCGACAGTTTACCCTAACCAGGGGAGACACCAATCTCCCAGACGGCGCAGATGGGACCGTGGTCTCTGCGCCCACAGCTTGTCCAGATCCCCAACTACCCTCACTGGGACAACCGGAGGAGGGGGTAAGTACAAATTCCCCTCCCCAGCTAACTTCTAATGTGGCCCCAGGGTTAACAGAGTAAATGTTAACCCCTACTGACCCCCAAGTTTCCCTGGCTACTGAGCCGGAATATGTCCCAGGTACCCCAGCAGAAGAGCTGACAGCGGGGCAGAGTGCAGTCGGCCTCTGCCCTCCCTTTGTCCCTTGTACAGAGCAGGAGGTCCTGCAGGTTATACCAGCAGAAGAGCTGGCATCAGGGCAGAGTGCCGCTGGCCTCTGCCCCTCAAGTCCCCTCAGCGTGTTGCACCATCACCCCAGCAAAATATCCAGGTGCCTGGTTAGACTTCCCCCCAAAGGGGAGATGTGTGACGAAGTGCCCTTCGCCACTTTGGCTTGGAGAGGACTGTTTGCCAGCCTCCTGCCCTGCGACTATGGCCCTGGTACATATTGCCCTTTGGGACCAGTGTTCGGCCATACCAGAGTGTAAGTCACTCATTCTGGCCCTTTACATACAGGGGGGTCATTCTGTACTTGCCCTGTGTGAACCATGATACCCCAGATAACTGTGCCATGAAGCCCATTCATATAATGAAAGACTATGGGAAAGACTTTAGCTACATGGCAATTGAACTGTGTGAAGAGGATCTGAGCGCTATTCGGTGGTTTTGTGCGCTCAGATCCCAGCTATCTGGGGATATGGGAAATGTGAGTAAATGTGAATTGCCGTAATGCTGATGGGTTGTCAAACTAGAGAATTGACCAACAAATACTTTTGTCCGGACATCCCCAGGCCGATCCGTTGGGATCAGACCGTGTATGCCGGCTTATGGTCACGGGGGAGGTGTGTAGCGGAACCCATCACTGTTTTACCCTGTTTTATGATTATTATGGTTAAAATATGATCCTACTATATATATGTTGGTTGATGTTCTACAGAATATATTGGCTCAGAATATTAGCCAGACGTTTGCAGACCTAGGCTAATAGATAATCCTGTTACAGAGATTCAAGAGATAAGAAAGTTGTAAAGGATCCTTGCATTTTCCAAAGTGTTTTCATTCTCTGATAAGAATGATCTAATTAATGTCTGATTGTATCCAAGTTGCCAGGGAGGTGTGACTCACCTATTGTCCTATATGTGTATTGTGTGGGGGATATGTGCAATGTCTGTGTGTTATGTGTAAAAACATACTTTTACTAACTTTTGAACCCCTGGTCTGATTCATGCCATTTTTGTATATGTTGTTCCCCTGGGTGAGAGATATTGAATGGTGCGGGACTTAAAGGTGTACCCCCTGTATTTGGGGTACATCCAGAATGTGGTTAAAATTGTGTCTGTTTTAATTGTGTTACCTGTTATCTGAGGGGAGGAGACGTGGGGGTTGAACCATGCAGATAATTGGCTGTTGTGATAATTATGTGGGTGTAGCCCTTCAGAGGGCAACATTGCATAAAAGGAGTTTCTTTGTCATTAAAGATAGTTCCTCTTGACCCTTCAAAACGTAGCCTCGTCTCGTTATTTGAGGGGATCGCTATCATACTGGGGATTGCTATGCTTCTGCATACTCCCTTGAGCTGTAACTACTGAACGCTTGTTCCTGATGTACTATCCTTGGAGTCTGTGGTGGTTTTGGTGTCCGGTGCAGTGCTTGTAGGCCTTGACGCAAACTAGGACGCGTCTATCAACGGAGGTACCCGGTCGGGGTGCCAGTAGATCCGTTACATATATCTATAGTAAGAGTGGTGAGTAAGGAGTGTATGTACAACTATACAGGGCCTAAGGGATATGTATAGGAGACTGACCATACTAATACACACACTCATTCTAGAGGGATATACACACACACACACTACATATTACATCCATATCCATGCAGTATATAGTGTTATTCCCATGATATATACAGTATGTGTGTGTGTACTGTGAGTGGAGGGTTATATATATCTAAAGTATGAGTGGGGAGTAAGGAGTGTGTGTACAACTATACAGGGCCTAAGGGATATGTATAGGAGACTGACCATACTAATACACACACTCATTCTAGAGGGATATACACACACACTACATATTACATCCATTCCCATGCAGTATATAGTGTTATTCCCATGATATATACATTATGTGTGTGTGTACTGTGATTGTAGTGTTATATATATCTATAGTATGAGTGGGGAGTAAGGGGTATGTATAGGTGACTGACTATACTAATACACACACTCATTCTAGAGGGATATACACACACACACTACATATTACATCCATTCCCATGCAGTATATAGTGTTATTCTCATGATATATACATTATGTGTGTGTGTACTGTGATTGTAGTGTTATATATATATATAGTATGAGTGGAGAGTAAGGAGTGTATGTACAACTATACAGGGCCTAAGGGATGTGTATAGGAGACTGACCATACTAATACACACACTCATTCTAGAGGGATACACACACAAACTACATATTACCTCCATTCTCATGCAGTATATAGTGTTATTCCCATGATATATACAATATGTGTGTGTGTATACTGTGAGTGGAGGGTTATATATATCTATAGTATGAGTGGGGAGTAAGGGGTGTATGTACAACTATACAGGGCCTAAGGGATATGTATAGGAGACTGACCATACTAATACACACACTCATTCTAGAGGGATATACACACACACACACTACATATTACATCCATTACCATGCAGTATATAGTGTTATTCCCATGATATATACAATATGTGTGTGTGTACTGTGAGTGGAGGGTTATATATATCTATAGTATGAGTGGGGAGTAAGGAGTGTATGTACAACTATACATGGCCTAAGGGATATGTATAGGAGACTGACCATACTAATACACACACTCATTGTAGAGGGATATATACACACACACTACATATTACATCCATTCCCATGCAGTATATAGTGTTATTCCCATGATATATACAATATGTGTGTGTGTACTTTGAGTGGAGGGTTATATATATCTATAGTATGAGTGGGGAGTAAGGAGTGTATGTACAACTATACAGGGCCTAAGGGATATGTATAGGAGACTGACCATACTAATACACACACTCATTGTAGAGGGGTACACACACACTACATATTACATCCATTCCCATGCAGTATATAGTGTTATTCCCATGATATATACAATATGTGTGTGTGTACTGTGAGTTGAGGGTTATATATATCTATAGTATGATTGGGGAGTAAGGCGTGTATGTACAACTATACAGGGCCTAAGGGATATGTATAGGAGACTGACCATACTAATACACACACACATTCTAGAGGGATATACACATACACTACATATTACATCCATTTCCATGCAGTATATAGTGTTATTCCCATGATATATACAATATGTGTGTGTGTACTGTGAGTGGAGGGTTATATATATCTATAGTAAGAGTGGTGAGTAAGGAGTGTATGTACAACTATACAGGGCCTAAGGGATATGTATAGGAGACTGACCATACTAATACACACACTCATTCTAGAGGGATATACACACACACACACTACATATTACATCCATATTCATGCAGTATATAGTGTTATTCCCATGATATATACAGTATGTGTGTGTGTACTGTGAGTGGAGGGTTATATATATCTAAAGTATGAGTGGGGAGTAAGGAGTGTGTGTACAACTATACAGGGCCTAAGGGATATGTATAGGAGACTGACCATACTAATACACACACTCATTCTAGAGGGATATACACACACACTACATATTACATCCATTCCCATGCAGTATATAGTGTTATTCCCATGATATATACATTATGTGTGTGTGTACTGTGATTGTAGTGTTATATATATCTATAGTATGAGTGGGGAGTAAGGGGTATGTATAGGTGACTGACCATACTAATACACACACTCATTCTAGAGGGATATACACACACACACACTACATATTACATCCATTCCCATGCAGTATATAGTGTTATTCCCATGATATATACATTATGTGTGTGTGTACTGTGATTGTAGTGTTATATATATCTATAGTATGAGTGGGGAGTAAGGGGTGTATGTACAACTATACAGGGCCTAAGGGATATGTATAGGAGACTGACCATACTAATACACACACTCATTCTAGAGGGATATACACACACATACTACATATTACATCCATTCCCATGCAGTATATAGTGTTATTCCCATGATATATACAATATGTGTGTGTGTACTGTGAGTGGAGGGTTATATATATATATATATATATATATATATATATATATATATATATATATATATATATAGTATGAGTGGAGAGTAAGGAGTGTATGTACAACTATACAGGGCCTAAGGGATGTGTATAGGAGACTGACCATACTAATACACACACTCATTCTAGAGGGATACACACACAAACTACATATTACATCATTCTCATGCAGTATATAGTGTTATTCCCATGATATATACAATATGTGTGTGTGTATACGGTGAGTGGAGGGTTATATATATCTATAGTATGAGTGGGGAGTAAGGGGTGTATGTACAACTATACAGGGCCTAAGGGATATGTATAGGAGACTGACCATACTAATACACACACTCATTGTAGAGGGATATACACACACATACTACATATTATATCCATTCCCATGCAGTATATAGTGTTATTCCCATGATATATACAGTATGTGTGTGTGTACTGTGAGTGGAGGGTTATATATATCTATAGTTTCAGTGGGCAGTAAGGGGTGTGTGTAAAACTATACGGAGCCTAAGGGGTATGTATAGGAGACTGACCATACTAATACACACACTCATTCTAGAGGGATATAGACACACACACTACATATTACATCCATTCCCATGCAGTATATAGTGTTATTCTCATGATATATACATTATGTGTGTGTGTGTACTGTGAGTGGAGGGTTATATATATCTATAGTATGAGTGGGCAGTAAGGGGTGTATGTACAACTATACAGGGCCTAAGGGATATGTATAGGAGACTGACCATACTAATACACACACTCATTCTAGAGGGATATACACACACATACTACATATTACATCCATTCCCATGCAGTATATAGTGTTATTCTCATGATATATACATTATGTGTGTGTGTGTACTGTGAGTGGAGGGTTATATATATCTATAGTATGAGTGGGCAGTAAGGGGTGTATGTACAACTATACAGGGCCTAAGGGATATGTATAGGAGACTGACCATACTAATACACACACTCATTCTAGAGGGATATACACACACATACTACATATTACATCCATTTCCATGCAGTATATAGTGTAATTCCCATGATTTATACAATATGTGTGTGTGTACTGTGAGTGGAGGGTTATATATATCTATAGTGTGAGTGGGCAGTAAGGGGTGTATGTACAACTATACAGAGCCTAAGGGGTATGTATAGGAGACTGACCATACTAATACACACACTCATTCTAGAGGGATATACACACACACACTACATATTACATCCATTCCCATGCAGCATATAGTGTTATTCACATGATATATACAATATGTGTGTGTACTGTGAGTGGAGGGTTATATATATCTATAGTATGAGTGGGGAGTAAGGGGTGTATGTACAACTTTTCAGGGCCTAAGGGATATGTATAGGAGCCTGACCATACTAATACACACACTCATTGTAGAGGGATATACACACACTACATATTACACACATTCCCATGCAGTATATAGTGTTATTTCCATGATATATACAATATGTGTGTGTGGGTACTGTAAGTGGAGGGTTATATATATCTATAGTATGAGTGGGGAGTAAGGAGTGTATGTACAACTTTTCAGGGCCTAAGGGATATGTATAGGAGCCTGACCATACTAATACACACACTCATTGTAGAGGGATATACACACACTACATATTACACACATTCCCATGCAGTATATAGTGTTATTTCCATGATATATACAATATGTGTGTGTGTACTGTGAGTGGAGGGTTGTATATATCTATAGTTTAAGTGGGGAGTAAGGGGTGTATGTACAACTATACAGGGCCTAAGGGGTATGTATAGGAGACTGACCATACTAATACACACACTCATTCTAGAGGGATATACACACACACACACACTACATATTACATCCATTCCCATGCAGTATATAGTGTTATTCCCATGATATATACAATATGTGTGTGTGTATACTGTGAGTGGAGGGTTATATATATCTATAGTATGAGTGGGGAGTAAGGGGTGTATGTACAACTATACAGGGCCTAAGGGATATGTATAGGAGACTGACCATACTAATACACACACTCATTGTAGAGGGATATACACACACACACACATACTACATATTACATCCATTCCCATGCAGTATATAGTGTTATTCCCATGATATATACAATATGTGTGTGTGTACTGTGAGTGGAGGGCTACATATATCTATAGTATGAGTGGGAATAGGGGTGTATGTACAACTATACAGGGCCTAAGGGGTATGTATAGGAGACTGACCATACTAATACACACACTCATTGTAGAGGGATATACACACACACACTACATATTACATCCATTCCCATGCAGTATATAGTGTTATTCCCATGATATATACAATATGTGTGTGTACTGTGAGTGGAGGGTTATATATATCTATAGTATGAGTGGGGAGTAAGGGGTGTATGTACAACTATACAGGGCCTAAGGGATATGTATAGGAGACTGACCATACTAATACACACACTCATTGTAGAGGGATACACACACACACACATACTACATATTACATCCATTCCCATGCAGTATATAGTGTTATTCTCATGATATATACAATATGTGTGTGTACTGTGAGTGGAGGGTTGTATATATCTATAGTGTGAGTGGGGTGTAAGGGGTGTGTGTAAAACTATACAGGGCCTAAGGGGTATGTATAGGAGACTGACCATACTAATACACACACTCATTCTAGAGGGTTATACACACACACTACATATTACATCCATTCCCATGCAGTATATAGTGTTATTCCCATGATATATACAGTATGTGTGTGTGTGTACTGTAAATGGAGTGTTATATATATCTATAGTGTGAGTGGGGTGTAAGGAGTGTGTGTAAAACTATACAGGGCCTAAGGGATATGTATAGGAGACTGACCATACTAATACACACACTCATTCTAGAGGGATACACACACACACTACATATTAGATCCATTCCCATGCAGTATATAGTGTTATTCTCATGATGTATACAATATGTGTGTGTACTGTGAGTGGAGGGTTATATATATCTATAGTATGAGTGGGGAGTAAGGGTGTATGTACAACTATACAGGGCCTAAGGGATATGTATAGGAGACTGACCATACTAATACACACACTCATTCTAGAGGGATACACACACACACACACACTACATATTACATCCATTCCCATGCAGTATATAGTGTTATTCCCATGATATATACAGTATGTGTGTGTATACTGTGAGTGGAGGGTTACATATATCTATAGTGTGAGTGGGCAGTAAGGGGTGTATGTACAACTATACAGGGCCTAAGGGATATGTATAGGAGACTGACCATACTAATACACACACTCATTCTAGAGGGATATACACACACACACACTACATATTACATCCATATCCATGCAGTATATAGTGTTATTCCCATGATATATACAATATGTGTGTGTGTACTGTGAGTGGAGGGTTATATATATCTATAGTAAGAGTGGTGAGTAAGGAGTGTATGTACAACTATACAGGGCCTAAGGGATATGTATAGGAGACTGACCATACTAATACACACACTCATTCTAGAGGGATACACACACACTACATATTACATCCATTTCCATGCAGTATATAGTGTTATTCCCATGATATATACAATATGTGTGTGTGTACTGTGAGTGGAGGGTTATATATATCTATAGTAAGAGTGGTGAGTAAGGAGTGTATGTACAACTATACAGGGCCTAAGGGATATGTATAGTAAACTGACCATACTAATACACACACTCATTCTAGAGGGATATACACACACACACACTACATATTACATCCATATCCATGCAGTATATAGTGTTATTCCCATGATATATACAGTATGTGTGTGTGTACTGTGAGTGGAGGGTTATATATATCTAAAGTATGAGTGGGGAGTAAGGAGTGTGTGTACAACTATACAGGGCCTAAGGGATATGTATAGGAGACTGACCATACTAATACACACACTCATTCTAGAGGGATATACACACACACTACATATTACATCCATTCCCATGCAGTATATAGTGTTATTCCCATGATATATACATTATGTGTGTGTGTACTGTGATTGTAGTGTTATATATATCTATAGTATGAGTGGGGAGTAAGGGGTATGTATAGGTGACTGACCATACTAATACACACACTCATTCTAGAGGGATATACACACACACACTACATATTACATCCATTCCCATGCAGTATATAGTGTTATTCCCATGATATATACATTATGTGTGTGTGTACTGTGATTGTAGTGTTATATATATCTATAGTATGAGTGGGGAGTAAGGGGTGTATGTACAACTATACAGGGCCTAAGGGGTATGTATAGGTGACTGACCATACTAATACACACACTCATTCTAGAGGGATATACACACACATACTACATATTACATCCATTCCCATGCAGTATATAGTGTTATTCCCATGATATATACAATATGTGTGTGTGTACTGTGAGTGGAGGGTTATATATATATATATATATATATATATATATATATATATATATATATAGTATGAGTGGAGAGTAAGGAGTGTATGTACAACTATACAGGGCCTAAGGGATGTGTATAGGAGACTGACCATACTAATACACACACTCATTCTAGAGGGATACACACACAAACTACATATTACCTCCATTCTCATGCAGTATATAGTGTTATTCCCATGATATATACAATATGTGTGTGTGTATACTGTGAGTGGAGGGTTATATATATCTATAGTATGAGTGGGGAGTAAGGGGTGTATGTACAACTATACAGGGCCTAAGGGATATGTATAGGAGACTGACCATACTAATACACACACTCATTCTAGAGGGATATACACACACACACACTACATATTACATCCATTACCATGCAGTATATAGTGTTATTCCCATGATATATACAATATGTGTGTGTGTACTGTGAGTGGAGGGTTATATATATCTATAGTATGAGTGGGGAGTAAGGAGTGTATGTACAACTATACATGGCCTAAGGGATATGTATAGGAGACTGACCATACTAATACACACACTCATTGTAGAGGGATATATACACACACACTACATATTACATCCATTCCCATGCAGTATATAGTGTTATTCCCATGATATATACAATATGTGTGTGTGTACTGTGAGTGGAGGGTTATATATATCTATAGTATGAGTGGGGAGTAAGGAGTGTATGTACAACTATACAGGGCCTAAGGGATATGTATAGGAGACTGACCATACTAATACACACACTCATTGTAGAGGGGTACACACACACTACATATTACATCCATTCCCATGCAGTATATAGTGTTATTCCCATGATATATACAATATGTGTGTGTGTACTGTGAGTTGAGGGTTATATATATCTATAGTATGATTGGGGAGTAAGGCGTGTATGTACAACTATACAGGGCCTAAGGGATATGTATAGGAGACTGACCATACTAATACACACACTCATTGTAGAGGGATACACACACACTACATATTACATCCATTTCCATGCAGTATATAGTGTTATTCCCATGATATATACAATATGTGTGTGTGTACTGTGAGTGGAGGGTTATATATATCTATAGTAAGAGTGGTGAGTAAGGAGTGTATGTACAACTATACAGGGCCTAAGGGATATGTATAGGAGACTGACCATACTAATACACACACTCATTCTAGAGGGATATACACACACACACACTACATATTACATCCATATTCATGCAGTATATAGTGTTATTCCCATGATATATACAGTATGTGTGTGTGTACTGTGAGTGGAGGGTTATATATATCTAAAGTATGAGTGGGGAGTAAGGAGTGTGTGTACAACTATACAGGGCCTAAGGGATATGTATAGGAGACTGACCATACTAATACACACACTCATTCTAGAGGGATATACACACACACACACTACATATTACATCCATATTCATGCAGTATATAGTGTTATTCCCATGATATATACATTATGTGTGTGTGTACTGTGATTGTAGTGTTATATATATCTATAGTATGAGTGGGGAGTAAGGGGTATGTATAGGTGACTGACCATACTAATACACACACTCATTCTAGAGGGATATACACACACACACACTACATATTACATCCATTCCCATGCAGTATATAGTGTTATTCCCATGATATATACATTATGTGTGTGTGTACTGTGATTGTAGTGTTATATATATCTATAGTATGAGTGGGGAGTAAGGGGTGTATGTACAACTATACAGGGCCTAAGGGATATGTATAGGAGACTGACCATACTAATACACACACTCATTCTAGAGGGATATACACACACATACTACATATTACATCCATTCCCATGCAGTATATAGTGTTATTCCCATGATATATACAATATGTGTGTGTGTACTGTGAGTGGAGGGTTATATATATATATATATATATATATATATATATATATAGTATGAGTGGAGAGTAAGGAGTGTATGTACAACTATACAGGGCCTAAGGGATGTGTATAGGAGACTGACCATACTAATACACACACTCATTCTAGAGGGATACACACACAAACTACATATTACATCCATTCTCATGCAGTATATAGTGTTATTCCCATGATATATACAATATGTGTGTGTGTATACTGTGAGTGGAGGGTTATATATATCTATAGTATGAGTGGGGAGTAAGGGGTGTATGTACAACTATACAGGGCCTAAGGGATATGTATAGGAGACTGACCATACTAATACACACACTCATTCTAGAGGGATACACACACACACACACTACATATTACATCCATTACCATGCCGTATATAGTGTTATTCCCATGATATATACAATATGTGTGTGTGTACTGTGAGTGGAGGGTTTTATATATATATATATATATATATATATATATATATATATATATATATATATATATAGTATGAGTGGGGAGTAAGGGGTGTATGTACAACTATACATGGCCTAAGGGGTATGTATAGGAGACTGACCATACTAATACACACACTCATTGTAGAGGGATATACACACACATACTACATATTATATCCATTCCCATGCAGTATATAGTGTTATTCCCATGATATATACAGTATGTGTGTGTGTACTGTGAGTGGAGGGTTATATATATCTATAGTATGAGTGGGCAGTAAGGGGTGTATGTACAACTATACAGGGCCTAAGGGATATGTATAGGAGACTGACCATACTAATACACACACTCATTCTAGAGGGATATACACACACATACTACATATTACATCCATTCCCATGCAGTATATAGTGTTATTCTCATGATATATACATTATGTGTGTGTGTGTACTGTGAGTGGAGGGTTATATATATCTATAGTATGAGTGGGCAGTAAGGGGTGTATGTACAACTATACAGGGCCTAAGGGATATGTATAGGAGACTGACCATACTAATACACACACTCATTCTAGAGGGATATACACACACATACTACATATTACATCCATTTCCATGCAGTATATAGTGTAATTCCCATGATTTATACAATATGTGTGTGTGTACTGTGAGTGGAGGGTTATATATATCTATAGTGTGAGTGGGCAGTAAGGGGTGTATGTACAACTATACAGAGCCTAAGGGGTATGTATAGGAGACTGACCATACTAATACACACACTCATTGTATAGGGATATACACACACATACTGCATATTACATCCATTCCCATGCAGCATATAGTGTTATTCACATGATATATACAATATGTGTGTGTACTGTGAGTGGAGGGCTATATATATCTATAGTATGAGTGGGGAGTAAGGGGTGTATGTACAACTTTTCAGGGCCTAAGGGATATGTATAGGAGCCTGACCATACTAATACACACACTCATTGTAGAGGGATATACACACACTACATATTACACACATTCCCATGCAGTATATAGTGTTATTTCCATGATATATACAATATGTGTGTGTGGGTACTGTAAGTGGAGGGTTATATATATCTATAGTATGAGTGGGGAGTAAGGAGTGTATGTACAACTTTTCAGGGCCTAAGGGATATGTATAGGAGCCTGACCATACTAATACACACACTCATTGTAGAGGGATATACACACACTACATATTACACACATTCCCATGCAGTATATAGTGTTATTTCCATGATATATACAATATGTGTGTGTGTACTGTGAGTGGAGGGTTGTATATATCTATAGTTTAAGTGGGGAGTAAGGGGTGTATGTACAACTATACAGGGCCTAAGGGATATGTATAGGAGACTGACCATACTAATACACACACTCATTGTAGAGGGATATACACACACACACATACTACATATTACATCCATTCCCATGCAGTATATAGTGTTATTCCCATGATATATACAATATGTGTGTGTGTACTGTGAGTGGAGGGCTACATATATCTATAGTATGAGTGGGAATAGGGGTGTATGTACAACTATACAGGGCCTAAGGGGTATGTATAGGAGACTGACCATACTAATACACACACTCATTGTAGAGGGATATACACACACACTACATATTACATCCATTCCCATGCAGTATATAGTGTTATTCCCATGATATATACAATATGTGTGTGTACTGTGAGTGGAGGGTTATATATATCTATAGTATGAGTGGGGAGTAAGGGGTGTATGTACAACTATACAGGGCCTAAGGGATATGTATAGGAGACTGACCATACTAATACACACACTCATTGTAGAGGGATACACACACACACACATACTACATATTACATCCATTCCCATGCAGTATATAGTGTTATTCTCATGATATATACAATATGTGTGTGTACTGTGAGTGGAGGGTTGTATATATCTATAGTGTGAGTGGGGTGTAAGGGGTGTGTGTAAAACTATACAGGGCCTAAGGGGTATGTATAGGAGACTGACCATACTAATACACACACTCATTCTAGAGGGTTATACACACACACTACATATTACATCCATTCCCATGCAGTATATAGTGTTATTCCCATGATATATACAGTATGTGTGTGTGTGTACTGTAAATGGAGTGTTATATATATCTATAGTGTGAGTGGGGTGTAAGGGGTGTGTGTAAAACTATACAGGGCCTAAGGGATATGTATAGGAGACTGACCATACTAATACACACACTCATTCTAGAGGGATACACACACACACTACATATTAGATCCATTCCCATGCAGTATATAGTGTTATTCTCATGATGTATACAATATGTGTGTGTACTGTGAGTGGAGGGTTATATATATCTATAGTATGAGTGGGGAGTAAGGGTGTATGTACAACTATACAGGGCCTAAGGGATATGTATAGGAGACTGACCATACTAATACACACACTCATTCTAGAGGGATACACACACACACACACTACATATTACATCCATTCCCATGCAGTATATAGTGTTATTCCCATGATATATACAGTATGTGTGTGTATACTGTGAGTGGAGGGTTACATATATCTATAGTGTGAGTGGGCAGTAAGGGGTGTATGTACAACTATACAGGGCCTAACGGGTATGTATAGGAGACTGACCATACTAATACACACACTCATTGTAGAGGGATATACACACACACACTACATATTACACACATTCCCATGCAGTATATAGTGTTATTCACATGATATATACAATATGTGTGTCTACTGTGAGTGGAGGGTTATATATATCTATAGTATGAGTGGGGAGTAAGGGGTGTATGTACAACTATACAGGACCTAAGGGGTATGTATAGGAGACTGACCATACTAATACACACACTCATTGTAGAGGGATATAGACACACACACTACATATTACATACATTCCCATGCAGTATATAGTGTTATTCCCATTATATATACACTATGTGTGTGTGTACTGTGAATGGAGGGTTATATATATCTATAGTATGAGTGAGGAGTAAGGGGTGTATGTACAACTATACAGGGCCTAAGGGATATGCATATTAGACTGACCATACTAATACACACACTCATTCTAGAGGGATCTACACACACACTACATATTACATCCATTCCCATGCAGTATATAGTGTTATTCTCATTATATATACAATATATGTGTGTGTACTGTGAGTGGAGGGTTATATATATCTGTAGTATGAGTGGGGAGTAAGGGGTGTGTGTATAACTATACAGGGCCTAAGGGATATGTATAGGAGACTGACCATACTAATACACACACTCATTCTAGAGTATTTATAGACACACATACTACATATTACATCCATTCCCATGCCGTATATAGTGTTATTTCATTATATATACAATATGTGTGTGTGTACTGTGAGTGGAGGGTTATATATATCTATAGTATGAGTGGGGAGTAAGGGGTGTGTGTACAACTATACATGGCCTAAGGGATATGTATAGGAGACTGACCATGTTAAGGTACAAAGACCTATATGTCCCAGCATTTGGGTAGTGTGTGCTGGGCAGCCTGGATAGTAAGTCTGACGATCTTTACCACCAGCATGTCCTTTGGTCAATAATACATCTTTACTCAAGTTGTGATGAAAATTAAGAACACTTTATTGAATTGGTTCAGCTTATTTAAAACCTTGCCCAACACATTATAGGGAGTGGCTACCTTTAGCCAAACCCCCATCCCCCCTGGGCCAATGGAGTAACTCTTACAATCAGTTAATTACCTCTGTCTAATCAGACGGGGCTAATCTGTGGGAACTTTTAGTCTCCGCCCCCGGGCCGCCTTTAGGGGCGTCAACCTAATTCATTCTTGCCCAGGTAGGAGAAGGAAGAACATGTATTTCTCTCTCTCTCTGCCCCTGGATATGGGACAGAGAAACCCTGTAGACAGGCCATATAGTTGGTGCCTGTATGTCTGCCCTTCTGCAGTGCATATTAGATAACCTTTGCCCTCCAACCATCTGGCACCAGTCACTCCCCGCTCATAGATGGGGCTGGTACTAATCTGTAACACATATTCATATTTGTCCCCATAACTCACCGGTCATGCCACTCACATACCACTCACACATCACATTGAGTCTATCACCTGATTCTCATTAAAATGAGTATAAACATCATGCATGGGGGGACATTGTACGGGATATATCCATGTCTAGGGGTACATACACGTTTAATACTTATACTATACAGATGGATCTGTCACACGGCTCCCTCCATGTGGGACCCTCAGGCAGACCCAGCTTGACCGTTTGGCGGGTCAACTTGGGGATGACCGGACTAGGAAGTGGTAGGGATGTCAGTTTGCTGGGACAATCCATCAGCATTCCCGTTCTGCTTACCGGGTCGGTAGCTGATGGTGAAGTTATAAGGTTGTAGGGCTAAACTCCACCGCAGCAGTCTACCATTGTCGGAAGCACGTTGAACAGTATGTGTGATTGCAGTCGGATAAGATCCCGAACCTTCTCTCGGATGGTGATGGAGGTTCTTGAGAGTAGTAAACAGCCCCACCACCGCAGGGTTTCACATGATCATACCTGCAACGGGTGCCATAAGCACACTGTCCTTTCTGATAAAACCGACAGATTGTTGATGGTTTACTTGTCGCCAAGTCATGTGAGAACATACATCTACTTCCTTCTCTGCAAACTCCATGCATAAAATACCTGCAGGTCACGTGCTTGGTGCTCATCCTGCGGTCTCGCACTCGGTCGGCCCTTCGTGTTCTTGTTGGTATGGTCGCTCCCGCTGTATCCGCCTCTTTGGCTCCTCCCCCTCCTGTCCACGAGCTCCACCCTCCTCAGTCCGGTTCCCTCCTGTATCTCTCTGGGGTATTCCTGCAAACGGCCACGTGTAAAGGCTCTGGCTTTATTCATGAAACGGGGAACTAGTTTTATGGCTCTGTAAGAGGAGGAAAAAAAGGTGTAATTAGAAGAAAGCCAGACACCTCTATACATCTGGAAATCATGTGGGTGAGGGGAGATAGCAAGCTATTTTCCTAGGAGGATGGGCTAGAACTGGGGGAAGGTCTGGTGTTTTGTGTAATTTTTCTGTGTTGATAGATATCTCTGTAACAATAAAGAAGTGGCCAGTCTGACTTTGACACAACCTTTCGTTAGTGTGTCCAGAGTCCGCTTGTACTAATCTAAGGTACATGGTGTGTGATTCTTAGATCCTAAGAATAGGGGTCTGAGGTGCATGTCTCTGCAGTAATGATGCTGTCATCTGAAGTGTCTGCTGGTGTCGAGATCTGAACAAACCGTAGAGAGAGAGAGATTTGGGGTGAGCGTGGTCCCCCAAAGCTGGCGGTCATGACAGGTGACCTATACTAGTTTGGTATAAATGTATAATATTTATCTGGTTATTTGTGATGATCTGGTCTGGATTGTTATCATGTAATGTATATGGGTGACCTATACTAGTTTGGTATAAATGTATAATATTTATCTGGTTATTTTGTGATGATCTGGTCTGGATTGTTATCATGTAATGTATATGGGTGACCTATACTAGTTTGGTATAAATGTATAATATTTATCTGGTTATTTGTGATGATCTGGTCTGGATTGTTATCATGTAATGTATATGGGTGACCTATACTAGTTGGGTATAAATGTATAATATTTATCTGGTTATTCTTTGATGATCTGGTCTGGATTGTTATCACGTAATGTATATGGGTGACCTATACTAGTTGGGTATAAATGTATAATATTTATCTGGGTATTTTGTGATGATCTAGTCTGGATTGTTATCATGTAATGTATATGGGTGACCTATACTAGTTTGGTATAAATGTATAATATTTATCTGGTTATTTTGTGATGATCTGGTCTGGATTGTTATCATGTAATGTATATGGGTGACCTATACTAGTTGGGTATAAATGTATAATATTTATCTGGTTATTCTTTGATGACCTGGTCTGGATTGTTATCATGTAATGTATATGGGTGACCTATACTAGTTGGGTATAAATGTATAATATTTATCTGGGTATTTTGTGATGATCTGGTCTGGATTGTTATCATGTAATGTATATGGGTGACCTATACTGGTTTGGTATAAATGTATAATATTTATCTGGTTATTTTGTGATGATCTGGTCTGGATTGTTATCATGTAAAGTATATGGGTGACCTATAATAATAGTTTGGTATAAATGTATAATATGTATCTGGTTATTTTGCAGTCTTTTTTGTTTGTATGAAAATGTCTCATGTTTATATGTACAGACCATGAAGACGTGTAACAAATCCCAGCGTGTGACTGTCTCATGTTTATTTGTACAGACCATAAAGACATGTAACAAATCCCAGCGTGTGACCGTCTCATGTTTATTTGTACAGACCATAAAGACATGTAACAAATCCCATGTGTGACTGTCTCATGTTTATTTGTACTGACCATAAAGACGTGTAACAAATCCCAGCGTGTGACCGTCTCATGTTTATTTGTACAGACCATAAAGACATGTAACAAATCCCAGCGCATGACTGTCTCATGTTTATTTGTACTGACCATAAAGACGTGTAACAAATCCCAGCGTGTGACCGTCTCATGTTTCTTTGTACAGACAGTGGCAAAGTGACACCATCAGTTCTCTCAGAGTCTGACCAAGAAGAAGAGACAAATATGAGGAGTCCCCAGGAGATTAAAGAGGAGGAAATTCCTGTAAATATCAGTGAAGGTGAGTAATATCTTATGGACAGTTATCACTTACCTCAGTCTTGAGGTTCCGATCACTGTCCTTCAATGCCGGATGCGGGCAGTAATGGTGCTTCTCTCAGGTGGACCACATCGCTGTGCCTGATTTATAGTAAATAATAAAATGGTGAAAGTCTATAATCTGTTTATCTCTATCTGTAGGACCTTTAGATGTGAAGCCTCTAGTTATCTCCAAGGTGGAACAAGAAGATCTGAATATAAGGGATCAGCAGCCAGTGAAGGAGGAGGAGAGTCCTGGGAGTATCAGGGAAGGTGAGGAAGTAATACACAATAAGAACATGAATAATACATTCTCTAAAGTTTTAGTAAGTATTTTATTATATCTTTTCATGTGACAACACTGAAGACATGCCCCTCTGCTACAATGTGAATCAGTGAGTGTATGGCCTGTATAACAGTGTAAATTTGCTGTCCCCTCAAAATAACTCCACACACCGCCATTAATGTCTAAACCGTTGGCAACAAAAGTAAGTACATCCCTAAGTGGAAATGTCTAAATTGGGCCCAATGTGTCAATATTCTGTGTGGCCACCATTATTTTCCAGCACTGCCTTAACCCTCATGGGCATGGGGTTCACCAGAGCTTTACTGGTTGCCATTGGAGTCCTCTTCCACTCCTCCATGATGACATCACTGAGCTGGTGGATGTTAGAGACCTTGCACTCCCCCACCTTCCGTTGTAGGATGCCCCACAGATGCTCAATATGGTTTAGGTCTGGAGACATGTTTGGCCAGTCCATTACCTTTACCTTTAGCTTCTTTAGCAAGGCAGTGGTCGTCTTGGAGGTGTGTTTGTGGTCATTATCATGTTGGCATACTGCTCAGTCTCCGAAAGGGAGGGGATCATGCTCTGCTTCAGTATGTCACAGTACATGTTGGCATTCGTGGTTTTCTCAGTGAAATGTAGCTCCCCAGTGCCGGCAGCACTCATGCAGGCCCAGACCATGACACTCCCACCACCATGCTTGGCTGTAGGCAAGACACACTTGTCTTAGTACTCCTCACCTCGCTGCCGCCACCCACGCTTGACGCATCTAAGCCAAATAAGTTTATCTTGGTCTCATCAAACCACAGGACATGGTTCCAGTAATCCATGTTTTTAGTCTGCTTGTCTTCAGCAAACTGTTTGCAGGCTTTCTTGTGCATCATCTTTAGAAGAGGCTTCCTTCTGGGATGACAGCCACGCAGACCAATTTGATGCAGTGTGAGCACTGACAGGCTGACCTTTCACCCTCTGCAGCAATGCTGGCAGCACTCATACATCTATTTCCTAAAGACAACCTCTGGATATGATGCTGAGCACGTGCACTCAACTCCTTTGGTCGACCATGGCGAAGCCTGTTCGGAGTGGAACCTGTCCTGTGATACCTCTGTATGGTCCTGCCCACCGTGCTGCAGCTAGGTTTCAAGGTCTTGGCAATCTTCTTATAGCCTAGGCCATCTTTATGTAGAGCAACAATTCTTTTTTCAGATACTCAGAGAGCTTTTTGCATGAGGTGCCATGTTGAACTTCCAGTGACCAATATGAGAGAGTGTGAGAGCGATAACGCCAAATATATTCACACCTGAGACCTTGTAACACTAACGAGTCACATGACACCGGGGAGGGAAAATGGCTAACTGGGCCCAATTTGGACATTTCCATTTAGGGGTGTACTCACTTTTGTTGACAATTGTTTAGACATTAATGGACGTGTGTGGAGTTATTTTGAGGGGACAGCACATTTACACTGTTATACAGGCCATACACTTACTACTTCACATTGAAGCAGAGAGGCATTTCTTCAGTGTGGTCACATGAAAAGGTATTAAGAAAATATTTACACAAATGTGAGGGGTGTGTATACTTTTGTGAGGCACTGTATATAGTATAGATTAATAATGAGTATTGCACTATATTTGATACATTTTATGTTGGACAAACGCCTTATTTATTGTGACAAGCTTTGAGGTTTGACCTCTCAATCAAGTCTGAAGCAATACTAGCATGAGATGGATCCCTCACGGTGAATATAAACAGCATATGCAGAGAGAGTGGAGACAACATGTGATATCATGTGGTAAATACATATAGGGGGAATCGACACAACATAGTATAACAGACATATATACACATACTATATATACACATACATCAGTATATACATTAAAAAACAGAGCACTGTAGTCCAGTGATATCTTTCCGGTTGGACAAACACCTCACTAAGACCCTTTTATAGTAAATTAGGAAAAAAACACAAAAAATTGTGATAATGTGTTAGAAAACCTAAGTCCATATTAAGTCCTGAATTTTTAGTGTTGAAAAATTTGATCATTTTTATTTCAAATGCTTTTCTCTCTGATTTGTTTTCAATTTCCTGATTATTTTGATTTTTAGGTTTTGGATGGAGTGATCATTCTGACTAAAATCGTGTCCAACTGGGGTATAATATTTGTCTTCATTGTACTTTTTTTATTAAATGCCTGTGTAACTTCATCCTTAGGTGCAGCTTTTGGCTGATTTCTCCAATGTAACAGCCTGTGTCACATAAAGTACATTGTATTATATAAACCACATTGGAGGATGTGCATGTATATGATCCTTTGATGTTATAGGTCTTGATATTATATGTGACTGTGTCATCAATACAAATGTGTTGACATAACTTACAGGCACTATTGTTACAAGGTTTAGTTCCATTTTCTCTCTTCAGTTGTTCATTGGCCAATCTTCTGCTGACATGTTTCGAGGTTTGATGGTTGTTTAATTGCAAGGATGAGGGGTTTGGGGAATATATCTTTTAATTAGTTGGGAGTTTGAGAGATTTATCATTTCTGCGTGTTCTGTGTAGTTTTCAGGAAAAGTATTTGTTTGAGTTGGTAGGTGATTAGCAGAATTTAGGGTGGTATTTGGATCCTTTATTATCTCTTCTTGTGCCAGGTGTCTGTTGCTTTGTTGGAAGAGGCAGCTGAGTTTCTTTATTCTTTATACATTCATGTTGTTGTTTCTTGTGAAGTTGTTCTATTTCTTTTTTTTTTTTATTCCAATCTCTTTATTAAAGACCATAGGTAAAACACAGCAGGTAATGATAGATCAGAACGACAGATTCTGCCAAGCATTATATGTTAAACATAAACACAGTGTCAGATTTGAAAACTTAAATACAAGGTGTAATCTATCGAAGGATATTCTGCAGTCTTCACACATTGTTTAATAATTTTCTGTGATTTACTTACTGAGGAGTTCCCTCCTCAAATCTAAATTTAGCCTACTCGATATATAAAATACAGAGGAACTCTGAAATTAGCCAATCTAACTCGGTAATTGCAACTAACTTAACATAGCATCTAGTATAAACAGAAACTGTAAATAAGAGAAGACAAAAAAAAATACACAGAAAAAAAAGGAAAGAAAGAGAAAGATAGAAAAAGGGACAGAAGGCATCTCCTGGTTAGTTACCTCACTCATGGTCCCTTCCGGTCCACGCTCCAGCCGGCCTCCGCCCCCCCCGCAGGGCCAGGGACACAGAGGAGAGAATAGTGTGCCTTACCTAATCGAAATACTATGTTGGGAGTCTAGCCAAGGGGTCCATATCTTTAAAAACTGGGGTTACTGGTTAATCTTTCATTAATCATAATGAAGTTAACCTTGGTGATTATCTCACCTAAGCTAAGCCTTGGGAATTTCCATTTACTAGCTATATGCTGTTTAACTGCTAAATGAATAAATTGCAATAACTTATTTTGTATTTTAGTTAAGGCTTCAATATGCATTCCTAAAAGGCAATTTTCAATTGAGGGTCGAATTGGGCTACCAAATAATTTGGACCAGAGACTCATAGCTTGTTCCCAAATGTCCCTAGCCACTGGGCATGACCACCAAATATGCAAAAACTCCCCTTTCTGATGACAGCCCCTATAGCATTCATCGTTGTTCTGTGAGTTCATAGAATGCATTCTAGCGGGGTTGAGGTATGTCCTGTGTAGGACTTTAAGCGACACCTCCAGAATTTTATATGTAATAGAGCCCCTAAACAGATTGGTAAAGGCCTCCTTCCACTCCGCCGGCCCCAGTCCCCTTCCCAGGTCCTGTTCCCATTTGTGCATAAAGGGGGGTTTAGGAGTTTTATCAGCCCTATTAAAAAAGGAGTACAGGGCTCCCAGTGTACCCCTAGTCAGAGGCAGGTTCTTACACACCACCGAGAACCAGGTTGATCTTGGGGGTCCTAGACTCTGTACCAACGACGTTAACCAGTGCCTAAGACGCAGGTAGCGCCAATTTTCTCTTGGCGGGATATCGTACTTATCCAGCATTTGAGCTTGTGGGTAAATTATATCGTTGGAGAACCAGGTGTTTATCCTATCTAGTTGTCCAATAGCCCACCACTGACGGGACTCTGCGTGAAAAACCTCTTTAAAATTTGGAAAGGATCTAATGGAGGTAAGAGGGGACAGCGGGGTTGACAACTGATGCTTCTTGACTGCCCAGTCCCATACCGAGAGAGTTAGTTTAATCATTGGGTTGGAAAATTTAGGAAGAGGCTGGTTAGACCCTGGATGCCATATAATAGTGTCCCACGTCCAGGGCTTGAGATCTTGATTCTCCATAAACACCCAGGTAGGCTGGTGTTTGACTGAGTGTGCTCTAGGTAAGTAAGCTAGCTGGGCGGCTCTTAGATACAGCCTAAGATTGGGGCAGGAGAGACCCCCTTGGGTTCTATGCCTGTACATTAACTGCTTAGCTATCCGCGGTGGTTTGTTTGCCCAAATAAATTTAAAAATATTTTGTTGCATTCTCTCGAGATCTCGGGTTTCTACTGGGATGGCCAGCGTCCTAAATAGGTAAAGAATTTTAGGTAACACATTCATTTTAATAGTAGCGATACGCCCTGTCCATGATATATTATATTTAGACCATTTTTGCAAGTCATCTAACAGTTTCCGAAACAGTGGGGGGTAGTTTGCTTTATACATCCCTGAGACTCTCTCCGTGATCCTGACCCCCAGGTATTGTATGCCGTCTGACGGCCAGACAAATTTGTACCTAAGTTTCAGAACCTGCATGTCCGTCTGCCGCATCCCCACGCCCATCGCCTCCATCTTATCCGAGTTAATTTTCAGACCCGAGTGTAAACTAAACTCATCGATAGTCAGCATAAGATTGCCAATCGATGCTACCGGATTTGTCAGAGTGCAGAGAAGATCGTCCGCGAATAGCGAACATTTAATGTGTGGAAATCCCACCTCCGGGCCCTGGATGTCCGATCTGGTCCTAATGGCCTGGGCAAGAGGCTAAATCGCCAAAGCAAATAATAGTGGAGAGTGTGGACATCCCTGCCTAGTCCCTCTCTGAATTTTTATATCCACTTTCTTTGTTCCTGGTAATCTAATATTGGCTGCTGGGTAATGATAAAGTGTTTTAATTAGGTTAATGAAGCGTGCCCCGAAGCCAAACTTCCCCAGGACTGAATAGAGATAAGGCCACTCGACCGTGTCGAAGGCCTTCTCGATATCCAGCGCGAGAACGCACAAAGGTTTGCTAGCTACTTGCGCAGAGTGCAAGACATTCGGCGTCCTCCTGATATTATCTGCTGTCTGTCGATAGGGGATGAAGCCTGTTTGGTCCTTATGAACCAAATCTGGTAGGAAGTCCGAGACCCTGCCCACCATTATCTTAGCCAGGAGCTTAATGTCTCCATTCATAAGGGAGATCGGTCGATAATTCTTGGCCTCGAGAGGGTCCCTGCCCTCTTTGGGAAAGAGGACTAGATCCGCCCTGTTAAGCTCTGGGGGCATCGAGTCACCATCAAGAATTGAATTGAATAGTTTACGGAGAAAGGGGGATAATTGGGCTGCAAACTTTTTGTAATATGAGTTAGTGAACCCGTCCGGCCCAGGGGCTTTGCCCGTCTTAAGGTTCTTAATGGCCGTTTGAACTTCCTCCTCTGTGATATTCGAGTTAAGTTTGCTTAAATTTTGGTCTGACACCGATGGGAAGTCGTATTTATCCAAATATGATTGTATGGCTTCTGCACTGCTTTTGGGTTTTGAGGTGTAAATATCCTGGTAGAATTCAGCAAAAGTTTTCTGAATTTCATTTTGGCTCACCGTAATGCCACCAGTAGGTGTTTTGACTCTAGAGATAGTGGTTTTGCCAGATTTTGTTTTAAGCCTCCTTGCTAACATGGAGCCTGGTTTATTGGCTTTAGCATAAAATAGATGTTTAGTGCGCCGGAGGGCTTTTTCTGTTCTATCGCTCAGGAGGTTATCTAATTCAAGTCTACAAGTTTCAATTTTTTGGCGCAGCTGGGCCTTAGGATTAAGTTGGTTCTGACATTCCAGTAAGCCCAACTCCTCCCTAAGCTCCGATTCTTGCAGCCTACATTGCTTCTTATAGCCCGATGCTAGCTTTATACAAGTTCCTCTCATAAATGCCTTATGGGCGACCAAGGTCCAACCAATTCCCACGTCTGTGAGCAAATTCTGGTCGAAGAATAATTGCAAGTCACCGTCCATTTGTTCATGCAGGGAGGGAATTGTGAGAAGTAGCTCGTTCAACTTCCATGCATAAGGGGGTTTAAGCTGGGATCCCAAATTCAAGGTAATAAGAACAGCCGAGTGGTCCGACCAAGTGCAGGGGAGAATTTTAGCCTCCTTGGAGGAGTCAAAAAGGGACGAGTCTATTAGTAGGGAATCTATGCGCGAATAAGACCCATGAGTGTGTGAGTAGTATGTATACTCTCTCGACCTGGGATAATGTCCCCTCCAAGCGTCCACCAGTCCCAACTCGTCCAGAAATTTATTAATTCGTTTTATTTCGTTGGAGAAGCGCCCATTCGTTAAACTATTAGATCTGTCCAATGTGTGATCAAGAGTTAGGTTGAAGTCACCCCCCACTATCACCCTCCCATTGGCCTGTGTTTCTAGAATCCTCAAGATCCTTAACAAAATTTTATGAGGGGATGTGGTGGGAGCGTATATGGAGACTAGAGTTATGGGCTGGCCATTTACAGAGCCGTTTAGGATAATATAGTGTCCCTCCTTATCTACCTTTTTTGATTCCAAAATTAAGGGGAACTCACGGTGGATGAGTATTGAGGTGCCTGCTTTCCTAGTAGGTTGTGTCGCTGAGAAAAATACTGGGTAGTCTTTGTGTAAGTAGCTAGGGACATGGTTATGGGAGAAGTGGGTCTCTTACAAGAAGAGCACCGATGGCTTAATCTCTTTATAGTGAAGGAAAGCCTTCCTCCTCTTGAATTGGGAATTGAAGCCTTGTACATTATGCGTCACAAATGTATACTCTACACTAGCCATGACCGTGTTGAAGTGAGGAGTGCTCATCAGCTGCTGACTCACCCATCCCTGGATCCAGGCCCCGCGGGGCGGGGAGACCAGACGGGGCCTGTAACCTCAGCTTGTGAGCCCGAGCATGATGAGGTAGAGTGGAGTGGAGATATTTCCCGCCAGGAGACGGTGAGACAAGAACAAAGGAAGGAGAGAAGAGTAATAATAACGTTAAACTTTCAGTTTTCACATAAGATGCCATAAACAAGAAACAAACGAGTAAACAACTTAATGGACATAATAAACATAACCTCCCTAGCCACCTAACTGCAGTGGCGGATTCAGGGGTGGAGGTTTGGCTGACCATACCTCCAAACTACCCTCAAAGGGAGGGGTACTAGAAACAATTAGAGTATGAGTCGGGGGAGGGGGGAGAATAAGACCCATAGGGCCTCACTATGAGGACTGGTGCTGACCTGGCTAATGACCACTTGTAGTGCCAGGGTGGAGAATCCTAATAATTTAGGTTAAAGTGTACAACTAAGGGCCCTAGTAATTTTCTCGTAAGGTCCCTTCAGTCCCTGGCACATTCTTTATTCTAGACCTAGTCCTAGTGCACCGATTAGGGCTATGGAAAATAGGCCGTTCAGCTTCCTTAAACCTCAACATTCTAGAACAAACAGAGTAAACAGTTAACTGTCAGCAGCCGTCCAGAGGAAGATACAAGTGCAAAAAGCGTTCCAGGACTCCCAAGAAACAGTCTCAAGTAGGGCCTGCCGAAGCGGAGGCACTCTGCCAGGATGGTCCGCCCTGTGAGGGGCGCAGAGAGAGATTGTCTCCCCTTGAAGATGGCTCCTTTGCCTGTTTAACTCGGATTACTTCCCGCCATTGCTTGGTAGGAAGTGGCATCGGCAAATTAGCTTGAGCCTCGCTCGATTCCTCTGCGGGCAACAAGTGGAGGCGTTTGAGAAGCTCTTGGCACTCCTCCCGTGAGCTGGCTGAATAAGAGGAACCATTATGTTGGAACAACAAGGCAAATGGGAAGCTCCATCTATATTGTATTTTATGTCTGATCAGAACCTCCAATGCTGGCTTCATCTCTCTCCGTCTGGCCAAAGTGATGGGAGACAGATCCGAGTAGATTTGGAGCTCCGAGTTTTCCGGGCCCTTAATGACTGCCATCTTCCTGGAGGCCGATAAGATGAGGTCCCTTGACTTTTGCCTCAGGAATCTAATTATCACATCCTTTGGCAAGTTCTGGTTCTTTGAGGCTCCTAGTGCTCTGTGGGCCCTTTCTATCTCCCAGATCGACTCTGGGACGTCCGGTAAGATGCTGCCGATGGTTGCTTTCAAGTACTGCATCCGGTCCTGGACTGCTCTAGGTACACCCCTAATTCTCAGGTTGTGACGTCTGGAGCGATTTTCCAGGTCCTCAAATTTTTCTTCGAGGATAGAAATGCGTGTTGAGTTCTCACCAATCTCAGCCCTGTCTCTCTCTTGCGCTCCCACTATGTGGTCTGTGGATTCTTCGAGTAGGTGGGTTCTCTGCCCTAGGTCACCAATGTCCTTTTTAAGAGAGTCTACTGTTTTTGTGAGGTGGGCCAAAAACATTTCCTCAATCATTGCCAATGATTCGGGCGAGAGATGCATGTGTTGTTGTGGTAGGGCCACTGGCTGCCCCTCAGAGTCAGAGTTTTCGGACGGTTCTGAGTGGGAAGCATGGGGCGGGCTAGAGCTTGCTCCTGAATGTCCAAAGTGGTCCGTTATAATGCGTTTTGCCTGCGCGCCCTTCTTATTTTTCCCCATCTTCATGCTTGCACCCCAAGAACCCGGTTGTGCTTGAAAGACTCGGCTGAGAGAAGGGATGGGCTGGATCGTCTATCAGGGCCCCTGTATTATATCCTCTCGCCCAGCTTGGTCTGGTAATATATGCTCACAATATCAACATTCTCCCCGAGCTAGCGTGTCCCCCCCCCCCCCCCCGGGATGTCTTGTTAATCTTAGGGAGACATGGTTAAATTGCTATTCGGCCCACAATGACCCGCAGGTAGTAGTATAGTCAGTTTGCTGTATATGCCGCTGGGCAGGGACTCCAGCCGGGGGGAATGTAGGTCTCCCACGCCCCAACTTGCCTAATCAGGCTATGACAAAAGCCGGGTGCTGTGCAGAGATTGTAGGTAGCTCTTTATAGGCCAAAGTTCTTTCAGCACAAGGTTCCAGCAGCTTGTAGCTGATGCACTAATTTTGTGTAAAAGTTATAAACTTGTTGCAGATGAAAGGGAGACAAGCCAAAGCTCACATAAATATATATTCTGTATGCTGTTGACGCTGGGTATAAGGGTGTTGTTGTTGTATATTGTGCCCACAGGTCACCTGGATTCATGTGCTTATGTGCCTGCACAAATGGCGGAGGAGGCGGGAAAATGGCCGCTCCAGCCCCTTTCTTCCCCAGCCCTTCTGTACTCACTGAGTCCCTTGGGGATGCAGTCAGGCCAGCCGCTGTCCGGGTGCCTTTTGGTCTTCTTTACCACCTCATATGGTATGGTAGCCCTGGGATGTGGCAGCTGCAGGTCCGATTCAGCACACAGGCCGCATGGCTGAGCCAAGATGGCGGCCGCCTTATCACTGGCTGGCTCTCTTCTGCTGCCTCTCTAGCTTGCTCTGTAGCTGCTGCTCCAGGGCTCTTTCAGGCTTACCCCGCCACCTCCAGATGTCTCCTGAGGGGACCCGGGGTATTTCCAGAGCGCTGGGCCTCTTAATTAGGCTGTTTGCCACCTCCAAGATGGCCTCCAAGCTTGGCCCTCCCCCTCGCCACCTCCAAGATGGCGGCCGCGTGCTCGTGGGCCCTGCTGCCTCTCTCCTCCTTCTCTGTGCCGGGTCGGCAGCCTCAGCAGCACAGAGGCTGTTGCCCCCGGTGCCCTTGGCTCACCCCGTCGCTTCCCGAGGCTCTGGGCTCCCTGGTGAAGGGCACCACTGCCTGTGGCGCAAGGGAGTCTGTCCCTCCCCTCTTGGCAGGGCTCCGGGACTCCGGGTATACCGCCGGGGGGCCAGTAGGGGACCCGGATCACCCCCTCCTCTTTCCCCACCTGGGCTGCTTGTGAGTTCTTTTTTTTGTTTTTTTGTTTAGGGCACTTTATCTGCCCAAATACTGTCCCCACGGCAGGAGCTCCCTCTGTGCACGGCCGGCACAGTCACACCCCACGTCAAGCTGTTCTATTTCTTTTTATACATGTCAAGATCCATATATGTTGTGCTCTCTTAATTGCTGAAGCAGACATACGCTTTGGTGATTTAGATGGCGCTTCTTTATATAAAGTTGATGTATTAGATGGTTTGTTTGTTTTTCACTTGTGCGTCTGCATAAATTATCAGCAAATGCGAAACTGGCTGTTACATTGGAGAAACCAGCCAAAAAAACTACACTCAAGGATGAATTTACACTGACATTTAATACAAAAGCATAATGAAGACAGTTATTGTACCCCAGTTGGACAAAATTGATCCAGAATGATCACTCATCCAAAACCTAAAAATCTAAATACTCAGAGGAAATTCAAAAACAATCCAGGAGACAAAAGCATTTGAAATAATAATTAAACATTCAGGACTTAATATGGACTTTTCTAACACATTATCACAATTTCTTATTTTTATTTTTCCTTATTTTACTGTAAAAGGCTTATCACTCTTACTGAGGTGTTTGTCCAACAGGAAGGATATCACTGTGTACTACAGAGCTGTGTTTTTTCATGTATATATTGATATGTATATATGTTTTGTATACTAGGTTTTGTTTATTCCCCTGATATATATTTACCTGATAATGTCAGACACTGTCTCCACTCTCTCTGCATCTGCTGTTTTTATTCAAACTGTGGGTTCCATCCCATGTTAGTATTGCTTCAGACTTGATAAAGAGAGGTCAGTCCTCTCGAAAGCTCGTCATTATAAATAAGGTGTTTGTCCAATACAAAAGGTATCACAATATAGTGCAATCTCATTATTAGTCTCTACTGTATATACAGTTGCAAGCAAAAGTATGTGAACCCTTTGGAATGATATGGATTTCTGCACAAATTGGTCAAAAAAAAGTGATCTGATCTTCATCTAAGTCACAACAATAGACAATCACAGTCTGCTTAAACTAATACCACACAAATAATTAAATGTTGCCATGCTTTTATTCAACACACCATGTAAACATTCACAGTGCAGGTGGAAAAAGTATGTGAACCCTTGGATTTAATAACTGGTTGAACCTCCTTTGGCAGCAATAACTACAACCAAACGTTTCCTGTAGTTGCAGATCAGATGTGCACAACGGTCAGGAGTAATTCTTGACCATTTCTCTTTACAGAACTGTTTCAGTTCAGCAATATTCTTGGGATGTCTGGTGTGAATCGCTTTCTTGAGGTCATGCCACAACATCTCAATCGGGTTGAGGTCAGGACTCTGACTGGGCCACTTCATCAGGCGTATTTTCTTCTGTTTAACCCATTCTGTTGTTGATTTACTTCTATGCTTTGGGTCGTTGTCCTTTTGTAACACCCATCTTCTGTTGAGCTTCAGCTGGTGGACAGATGGCCTTAAGATCTCCTGCAAAATGTCTTCATAAACTTGGGAATTAATTTTTCCCTTGATGATCGCAATCCGTCCAGGCCCTGACGCAGCAAAGCAGCCCCAAACCATGATGCCCCCACCACCGTACTTCACAGTTGGGATGAGGTTTTGATGTTGGTGTGCTGTGCCTCTTTTTCTCCACACATAGTGTTGTGTGTTTCTTCCAAACAACTCAACTTTAGTTTCATCTGTCCACAGAATATTTTGCCAGTACTGCTGTGGAACATCTAGGTGCTCTTGTGCAAACTGTAAACGTGCAGCAATGTTTTGCTTGGGTAGCAGTGGCTTCCTCTGTGGTATCCTCCCATGAAATCCATTCTTGTTTAGTGTTTTACATATCGTAGATTCGCTAACAGGGATGTTAGCATATGCCAGAGACTTTTGTAAGTCTTTAGCTGACACTCTAGGATTCTTCTTCACCTCATTGAGCAGTCTGCGCTGTGCTCTTGCAGTCATCTTTACAGGACGGCCACTCCTAGGGAGAGTAGCAGCAGTGCTGAACTTTCTCCATTTATAGACAATTTGTCTTACCGTGGACTGATATACAGCAAGGCTTTTGGAGATACTTTTATAACCCTTTCCAGCTTTATGCAAGTCAACAATTCTTAATCATAGGTCTTCTGAGAGCTCTTTTGTGTGAGGCATTATTTACATCAGGCAATGCTTCTTGTGAAAAGCAAACCCAGAACTGGTGTGTGTTTTTTATAGGACAGGGCAGCTGTAACCAACACCTCCAATCCCATCTCATTGTTTGGACTCCAGTTGGCTGACACCTCACTCCAATTAGCTTTTGGAGATGTCATTAGTCTAGGGGTTCACATACTTTTTCCACCTGCACTGTGAATTTTTACATGGTGTGTTCAATAACAACATGGTAACATTTAATTCTTTGTGTGGTATTAGTTTAAGCAGAGTGTGATTGTCTATTGTTGTGACTTAGATGAAGATCAGATCACATTTTATGACCAATTTGTGCAGAAATCCATATCATTCCAAAGGGTTCACATACTTTTGCTTCCAACTGTATGTCCAATACAAAAGGTATCAAATTATATTGCAATACTCATTATTAATCTATATACATATATATTGATTAATAATTACTAAATTAATATATATATAGATTTGTGGTAAGCGTGGTCCCCCAAAGCTGGCGGTCGTGACATGTGACCTATACTAGTTGGGTATAAATGTATAATATTTATCTGGGTATTTTGTGATGATCTGGTATGGATTGTTATCATGTAATGTATATGGGTGACCTATACTAGTTGGGTATAAATGTATAATATTTATCTGGGTATTTGTGATGATCTGGTCTGGATTGTTATCATGTAATGTATATGGGTGACCTATACTAGTTTGGTATAAATGTATAATATTTATCTGGTTATTTGTGATGATCTGGTCTGGATTGTTATCATGTAATGTATATGGGTGACCTATACTAGTTGGGTATAAATGTATAATATTTATCTGGGTATTTTGTGATGATCTGGTATGGATTGTTATCATGTAAAGTATATGGGTGACCTATAATAATAGTTTGGTATAAATGTATAATATGTATCTGGTTATTTTGCAGTCTCTTTTGTTTGTATGAAAATGTCTCATGTTTATATGTACAGACCATGAAGACGTGTAACAAATCCCAGCGTGTGACTGTCTTATGTTTATTTGTACTGACCATAAAGACGTGTAACAAATCCCAGCGTGTGACCGTCTCATGTTTATTTGTACTGACCATAAAGACGTGTAACAAATCCCAGCGTGTGACCGTCTCATGTTTATTTGTACAGACCATAAAGACGTGTAACAAATCCCAGCTTGTGATCGTCTCATGTTTCTTTGTACTGACCATAAAGACGTGTAACAAATCCCAGTGTGTGACTGTCTCATGTTTATTTGTACTGACCATAAAGACGTGTAACAAATCCCATGTGTGACCGTCTCATGTTTCTTTGTACAGACAGTGGCAAAGTGACACCATCAGTTCTCTCAGAGTCTGACCAAGAAGAAGAGACAAATATGAGGAGTCCCCAGGAGATTAAAGAGGAGGAAATTCCTGTAAATATCAGTGAAGGTGAGTAATATCTTATGGACAATTATCACTTACCTCAGTCTTGAGGTTCCGATCACTGTCCTTCAATGCCGGATGCGGGCAGTAATGGTGCTTCTCTCAGGTAGACCATATCACCGTGCCTGATTTATAGTAAATAATAAAATGGTGAAAGTCTATAATCTGTTTATCTCTATCTGTAGGACCTTTAGATGTGAAGCCTCCAGTTATCTCCAAGGTGGAACAAGAAGATCTGAATATAAGAGATCAGCAGCCAGTGAAGGAGGAGGAGAGTCCTGGGAGTATCAGGGAAGGTGAGGAAGTAATACACAATAAGAACATGAATAATACATTCTCTAAAGTTTTAGTAAGTATTTTATTATATCTTTTCATGTGACAACACTGAAGACATGCCCCTCTGCTACAATGTGAAGCAGTAAGTGTACGGCCTGTATAACAGTGTAAATTTGCTGTCCCCTCAAAATAACTCCACACACTGTTATACAGGCCATACACTTACTACTTCACATTGAAGCAGAGAGGCATTTCTTCAGTGTGGTCACATGAAAAGGTATTAAGAAAATATTTACACAAATGTGAGGGGTGTGTATACTTTTGTGAGGCATTGTATATAGTATAGATTAATAATGAGTATTGCACTATATTTGATAAATTTCATGTTGGACAAACGCCTTATTTATTGTGACAAGCTTTGAGGTTCAACCTCTCTATCAAGTCTGAAGCAATACTAGCATGAGATGGATCCATCACAGTGAATATAAACAGCAGATGCAGAGAGAGTGGAGACAACATGTGATATCATGTGGTAAATACATATAGGGGGAATCGACACAACATAGTATAACAGACAAATATACACATACTATATATACACATACATCAGTATATACATTAAAAAACAGAGCACTGTAGTCCAGTGATATCTTTCCGGTTGGACAAACACCTCACTAAGACCATATTAAGTCCTGAATTTTTTGTGTTGAAAAATTTGATCATTTTTATTTCAAATGCTTTTCTCTCTTTGATTTTTTTTTCAATTTCCTGATTATTTTGATTTTTAGGTTTTGGATTCTGGCTAAAATTGTGTCCAACTGGGGTGTAATATTTGTCTTCATTGTACTTTTTTTATTAAATGCCTGTGTAACTTCATCCTTAGGTGCAGCTTTTGGCTGATTTCTCCAATGTAACAGCCTGTGTCACATAAAGTACATTGCATTATATAAACCACATTGGAGGATGTGCATGTATATGATCCTTTGATGTTATAGGTCTTGATAGCATATGTGACTGTGTCATCAATACAAATGTGTTGACATAACTTACAGGCACTTTTGTTACAAGGTTTAGTTCCATTTTCTCTCTTCAGTTGTTCATTGGCCAATCTTCTGCTGACATGTTTCCAGGTTTGATGGTTTATTTAATTGCAAGGATGAGGGGTTTGGGGAATATATCTTTTAATTAGTTGGGAGTTTGAGAGATTTATCATTTCTGCATGTTCTGTGTAGTTTTCAGGAAAAGTATTTGTTTGAGTTGGTAGGTGATTAGCAGAATTTAGGGTGGTATTTGGATCCTTTATTCTCTCTTCTTGTACCCAGTGTCTGTTGCTTTGTTGGAAGAGGCAGCTGAGTTTCTTTATTCTTTATACATTCATGTTGTTGTTTCTTGTGAAGTTGTTCTATTTATTTTTCTACATGTCAAGATCCATATATGATGTGCTCTCTTAATTGCTTAAGCAGACATACACTTTGGTGATTTAGATGGCGCTTCTTTATATAAAGTTGATGTATTAGATGGTTTGTTCGTTTTTCACTTGTGCGTCTGCATAAATTATCAGCATATGCGAAACTGCCTGTTATATTGGAGAAACCAGCCAAAAAACTGCACTTAAGGATGAATTTACACTGACATTTGATACAAAAGCATAATGAAGACAGTTATTGTACCCCAGTTGGACAAAATTGATCCAGAATGATCACTCATCCAAAACCTAAAAATCAAAATACTCAGAGGAAATTCGAAAACAATCCAGGAGAGAAAAGCATTTGAAATAAAAATGATCACTTTCTTCAACACTAAACATTCAGGACTTAATACAGACTTTTCTAACACAGTTTTGAATCAGTTCTGTAAATCAGTGCAGTGTTTTCTGTCCTGTTGCAGTAATCAGTGTACAGGTGAGAGTGGGTGTGGCTTGGCCTGTGTAAAGTTTTATCTGTGTGCATTTTGTCGTGTTCTGTTGAATTAGTTCTGTGAGGCAGGGCAGTGTTTTCTGTCCTGTTGCTGTAATCAGGGTCCAGGTGAGAGAGGGTGTGGCTTGGCCTGTGCTCTGTAATCAGTGTCCAGGTGAGAGTGGTCTGGTTTGGCCTGTGTAAAGGTATATCTGTGTGCATTATGTTGTGTTCTGTTTGAATAAGGTTTTTTGAGGCAGGGCAGAGTTTTCTGTCCTGTGCTCATTTAACATTGTACAGGCGAGTAGGCGGGGTCTATTTTAACAAGGGAAGAGCGAGCTTGGGAGCTTGCAATAATTTCTAGTGTAAGTGTAGTTAGTGTGTAGGAGATTGAATAAAAGGAGGAAATCCAAAGGAAAGGGGTATTATAAGAAAAAACAGAAAACAAACGTATATATATTTTTTCTGTTTTGTTTGGGTTAAGGTGTAGAAAAGCAATATTTATACAAATACATTGATTTGTTTCTCACTGTATTTTTGTAACTGATAATGATGAGTCAATACAGTGGCAACCTCACTCAGTGTACATCCTGCCACATGTATGCATTACTGATACAGATGATCCAGGGTCCATACCTCTGTGACAGGTGTGAGCATGCAGGCTCTCTGGAAGCTCAAATTGGAGATCTGGAGAGGAGAATTGCAGCACTTAGTGATACTGCTCCACTGGAAAGGGAGTTGGTGCTCACTGAGCACAGTTTAGCTGGGCCTAGCATGGAGGGTGGAGCTGGGGCTAGTGAGGATGGCCAGGGAGGTAGCTGGGTTACAGTTAGAAGGGGAATCAGGAGGAGGCAGGCCAGTTCTTAGTTGGCAAACACCAACAGATTTGCCGGATTGAGTGAAACTGTTGGGGATGCCCATTCAGGAATGGCAATGCCAGATAGAGCTGTTCCCTCTAACAGCCGGGAGAACAGTTCTACTGGAGGAGAAGGAGGGCAGAATAGGCAGAGCAACAGACAGGTTTTGGTGGTAGGGGACTCTAATATCAGGATGGTAGACAGGGTGATTTGTCACCCAGATCCCAGCAATCGTACAGTTTGCTGTCTCCCTGGTGCTCGGGTTCGGCATGTTGTGGATCGGGTGGATAAATTATTGGGAGGGTCTGGAAATGAACCGGCGGTCTTGGTACACATTGGTACTAATGATAAAGTTAGTGGAAGATGGAGCGTCCTAAAGAATGATTTTAGAGAACTAGGGAATAAGTTTAAAGCAAGGACCTCTAAGGTAGTATTTTCTGAGATACTACCAGTGCCACGTGCTAGCCCAGGGAGGCAGAAGGAGCTTAGGGAGGTTAATGCGTGGCTAAAAAAGTGGTGCAGTGCAGAGGATTTGGGGTTTTTAGAGCACTGGACTGACTTCTCACTTGGGTACAATCTTTATAGCAATGATGGATTGCACCTTAATGATGAGAGAGCTTTTGTGCTACGGGATAGGATGGGCTGGGGGAGTTTTTAAACTTGTAGGTGGGGGGGGGGGGAAGGGATTATATAGAAGTATTTGGGTAAATAGGGTAGAGAGGGAAAGGGATGAATTAGTTACCCATAGGTGAGGAGAAGGGGGAGGGTTACAATAGACAGTAGGGAGGTATTAATAGCGGCCTAAATACAGTGGCAAGCACTTCACAACGGCAGAGCCATAGCAACATAAAGTGTATGATTGCTAACGCAAGAAGTTTGCCTGGGAAAATGGACCAGCCAGAATGATTAGCAGTACAAGAAAAATGGGGCTTAATAGGCATTACTGAAACATGGTGGGATGAATCTCATGACTGGACTGTTAATCTAAATGGTTATAACCTATTTAGGAAAGATAGGGGAAATGGTAAAAGAGGAGGAGGGATCTGTCTGTATGTTAAGCCTGAATTTAAGCCTATAGTCAGAGAAGATATTTATGCTGGAACTAGCCGCCACATTGAATCTTTGTGAGTTGAAATAAATAGTGGAGGAGCTAATTCTAAACACCTATTGGTGGGAGTATGTTATAAACCCCCAAATATAGCTGAAAGTGAGGAAATGCAGCTAAGCACGGGCAAGTTCTAATAATGGGAGACTTTAATTACCCTGAAATAAACTGGATAAATGAGACCAGCAGTTCAGCTAAGGGGAGCAGGTTCTTGAGTACACTCTGGGATCATTATGTGGCCCAGGTAATACAAGAACCTACTAGAAATGGGGCCATCATGGATTTAGTCATCACAAGTAATATTGATATAATATCAAATGGTAAAATAGGGGAACCCTTGGGGAACAGTGATCACAAAACAGTATCATTTGAGATTGAATACACAAAACAGAGTTGTAAGGGGCCAACAAAAACTCTAAATTGTAAAAGGGCTAACTTTAATGGGCTACGGGCAGCAATACAACATATAGACTGGGACAAAGAACTTACAGGGAAGAATACTGAAAATAAATGGACAACATTCAAATCCTTACTAAATAAACATACTCATCAGCATGTACCATGTGGAAATAAAATGAATAGGAGTAAATCACATCCCATGTGGCTTAACAATGACTTAAAGATCATGATGAGCAAAAAGAAACATGCATTTAAATTATACAAGAAGGCGGGAACAGAGGCATCTTTATGTGACTATAAGGAAATCACCAGGGCAGCAAAAGGGCTATTAGACTGGCTGACATAGAAAATGAGAAGTCAGTTGCAAAGGAAAGTAAGACTAACCCTAAAATATTTTTTAAATATATTAATGGGAAGAAGGTGAGGAAGGAAGCTATAGGAACATTACAATGTGACACAGTCTGATAATTAGTGACCAGGAAAAGGCAGATGAGCTAAATAGGTTCTTTTCTTCGGTATACACAAGGGAGGTACCAGTGGTTGGGACACGGCAACATAATGGGGCTACACTACCTTCACCAAATAACTGGTCAGCGCAGGAAGAAATCCAAAAGAGATTGGAGAAAATAAATGTTAATAAAGCCCCGGGTCCTGATAGAATACATCCAAGGTTACTAAGGAAATTGGGTTCTGTAATAGCCAAACCATTATATCTTATCTTTCAAGACTCACTCACTACAGGGTCTCTACCAGATGACTGGAGAAAAGCAGAGGTGATACCTATATTTAAGAAGGGATCTAGAGCAAATCCGGGGAATTACAGACCAGTGAGTCTCACTTCTGTAGTGGGGAGGCTTTTAGAAGGGTTAATAAGGGACAGAATACAAGAATATGTCTATTTGAACAAGGTCATAGGTAGCAGTCAACACGGATTTATGAAGGATAGGTCGTGTCAGACCAATCTAATTAGTTTCTATGAGGAGGTTTGTAGGAACTTGGATCAGGGTAACTCAGTGGATGTAGTCTTTTTGGATTTTTCAAAGGCTTTTGATACAGTGCCACTTGGGAGACTATTGAGCAAACTAAGGGATACAGGAATTGCAGTAAATGTCTGCTCATGGATCGAGAGCTGCCTAAAAGACAGGAAACAAAGGGTTGTTGTAAACGGAGCATACTCCGATTGGACTAATGTGATGAGTGGGGTATTAATGACGTAGAAGTAGGACTCGAAAGTACTGTCTCCATTTTTGCTGATGACACTAAGTTGTGCAAGGTAATAAAATCAGATAATGATGTACTTTCCTTCCAATGGGATTTGCATAAATTAGAAAAATGGGCAACTAAATGGCAGATGAGATTTAATACAAATAAATGTAAAGTTATGCATCTGGGAAGGAAAAATAGCCATGCAATTTATAATCTTAATGGAGCAAATCTCGGGGTATCAGATATTGAAAGGGATTTGGGAGCTTGTGGACAACCACCTAGGTAACAGCGCTCAGAGCCAAGCAGCAGCTGCACAGGCAAATAACATATTAGCATGTATTAGGAAGGGTATAAGAAGCCAAGGAAGCAAATATAATTCTGCCACTATACAAATCCCTAGTACGCCCTCATTTGGAATATGGAGGACAATTTTGGGCGCCACTTCTTAAAAAGGACATTTTAGAGCTGGAAAAGGTACAGAGAAGGGCAACAAAACTAATAAGGAGAATGGAGGGGCTAAGTCATGAAGAAAGACTAACCAAATAAACATATTTTCTCTAGAAAAAAGACCCCTAAGAGGAGATATGATTACCTTATATAAATACATCCAGGGTCAGTATAAAGATTTGTCAGGGGAGCTTTTTGTAGCAAGAGGTTTTCAACTGACAAGAGGACATCCTGAGGTTAGAAGTAAAAAGATTCCACCTTAAAGAAAGAAAAGGTTTCTTCACAGTAAGGGTGGTTAATCTGTGGAATTCTCTACCAAAGAAGGCGGTGACAGCGGATTCGATAGACAACTTCACAAAAGGGGTTAGATATATTTTTGAATAAAGAGGGCATTCAAGGCTATTCTAGATAACTAGCGAAGGAATATTGATCCGGGGAGGAATCTGATCACCAGTTTCTGGGGTCAGGAAGGAATTTTGCCTTTTTTTCCCCTTATGAGACAATTGGCAAAGTCTCAATGTTTTTTTTTCTTTTTGCTTCCTCTGGATCAATTAACAATTAATAATAAATAGTCCACATTAAAAAGATCAGCAGAGATCTAAAAAGGTTGAACTTGATGTACTAACTCTTTATTCAACCTCAAATACTATACTATTAATAATTATTTAATCAACAAATTAATTAATAACTAATCTGCATATTGCAGATCAGAGGAGATCTTAACATGGTTGAACTTGATGGACTGAAAGTCTTTTTTCAACCTTAATTACTATGTAACTATGTAACATTATCACAATTTCTTATGCTGTTTTTCCCCTTATTTTACTGTAAAAGGCTTATCACTCTTACTGAGGTGTTTGTCCAACAGGAAGGATATCACTGTGTGCTACAGATCTCTGTTTTTTCATGTATATATTGATGTGTATATATGTTTTGTATACTATGTTTTGTTTATTCCCCTGATATATATTTACCTGTTTGTGTGTGTATATATATGTATATATATATATATATATATATATATATATATATATATATATATATATATATATTAATAATTACTGGATTACTAAATTATTGGGCATTCATGGCTGCTTATTTCTTCAGTATATACAGTATATATATATATATATATATATATATATATATATATATATATATATACACACACAAACAACAACCATTTAATATGTATATGGTGGGCAAAATAGCGATAGAAGCCTCCACCGTAAAGTAGTAAGTAAATAAATAGTAATTTGAATGACTAAAATAAGTTAAAAAAAACAAATTTCTTTCTCAGAATTCCAAGAAATACAGTTATTGCACTGCATTCTGGGAATCTATGCAGGAACATGCAAATATGCCTACAAATGGCATCGCTGCAGGAGTTTTGTTCTAAAGTATATGACTCCAATAAAAGTGAATAGAGATCTTAATTGTTGTTTGAGGGCTCTGCTGTAATGGGAGATTTGTTACATTCTAAAGACCAGTAGGCACTTCCAGTAGCCAGCCACGATACATTCCCATTCTCCAGACTAAAGTTATAGTTTACTAGCCCAGATACTAGGTCTCTATGCCTGTGCTGGTCAGAGGAACAGTTACCTCACAATTTGGAGGAGACCAGTGCAAAGATCTTATGAAGGCACGTTGAAATACTTTTTGTCAAAGTTAGCACATTTAAAAAAAAAATAGGATTCTCTGTTTATTTACTTGCCAGAGTGTTTGTCCCGCCTCCTAAGTTTGAGTGACAGAGGGTGTGTGCCCCATAGTGACATCATAATCAGCAGCATTCTGCTGTAGCAGATTCACTCCTGCACAGTTTCTGTAGCACGTTCTACTCCAGTCCCAGCAGCAGCTTTACATGTAAAATAAAACCATACTGCTGTACCTGCGATGTGGGATCAGCCTTGGTTACCTCTGTTGGAAAAACAATCTTTGGATCAACTACTCCTGAAGTTTTTTTCTCTCTCTCTGTGTGACGGAGCTAAGCAGCTGAGCATAATTAGATGTTTGCTTTCAGCTATAAAGATTTTCTCTTCTTTTCTCTACCGCAATCATTTTCACAAAGGTACCTTGATTTCTCCCTACTAAGACACTTCCTCTAGAACTACTGTGAGGTAACTATCCCTTTAACTAACCCCTGCTGTGCCCAAATCCTGTCACAGGGTAATTGATAAGCCAGGATCACCAGACTCTTTGGCACCTTGGGGTAGTGGAGACAGGAAGTATCCAAATCCAGGAAACTAATCTTGACCCACGTGGGGTAGTTCAAAGGGAGCACTCAGGAGTGAACTATTTGTTTGCTAAAGGAAGGGTCTAATGTTGATTGGTGGGTGTACTGTATGAGTATGTGAACTGGAAAATAAAAATGATGGTCTATTTATGGGTCGCATATGCATGGCTATATCATGTAAACAAAAGTTACAAAAAAATTCATATATAAAACATTTTTGCTGAAAAAAAATATATATATTTATTACAATGCAAACCAAAAAATGACCTTAAGATAAGCTGTATATATATATATATATATATATATATATATATATATATATATATATATATATATATACCTTTAATATTTGCTGGTGTAATTGCCTAAATCTGCCATTTTCTTTTCATTAGCGCAACTTCCTGATAGAAGACTTTACATACACAGGAAGTTTGTATCTGCACAGTGGGAATGTGTCAGTAACTACAGTCAGTGCTCTCAGCAGAACTAATGGGGAGATTGTTAGTTTACAGAAACACCTACCTGAGGAAGTAACAGGCAGCAGCAGGCAAAATAATGAAAGCCTACAACAGGCAATAATTGCATATAGAAGCTGCAATATTTAAAGTTTTGTGTTTATACAGTATTTGTTTTTTTCTTTTAAATAACATTTTGCTGATCATCAGATTTAGTTAAACAAAAGACCATAATTGACAATAATTGGTATGCACCGAATCACACTGCACTCCTTCCACTAGATTAATAGACTAAATTATATAATTTTCAACCAAATTGACCTTTTATTAACTGCAAATTGGTCTCAGTTCACTATAATTAATTATAGTAACTATAATGGGTATATACTAACTAATCATCCATATAGAAGTATGTTAAAGTTGTCAGAATTTACTCCTGGTGCTTTTGTTTTCAACAGATGGATCCACGATTTGGAATAACCCTGGAGAAGACCACATGTGTCACACAGTAGAAAAACCCTTTTCATGTTCTGAATGTGGGAAATGTTTCAGTTGGGCCTCACATCTTAAAAGACATAAGAAGACTCATACAGCAGAAAAAACTTGTTCATGTTCTGAATGCGGGAAATGTTTCAGTCGGGCCACACATCTTAAAAAACATAAGAAGACTCATACAGGAGAAAAACCCTTTTCTTGTTCTGAATGCGGGAAATGTTTTAGTTTGGCCTCAAATGTTACTAAACATAAGAGAACTCACACAGTAGAAAAACCGTTTGCATGTTCTGAATGCGGGAAATGTTTCAGTTTGGCCTCACATCTTAAAAGACATAAGAAGACTCATACAGGAGAAAAACCTTTTTCATGTTCTGAATGTGGGAAATGTTTCAGTCACTCCCCAAATCTTAAAGATCATAAGAAGACTCACACAGGAGAAAAACCTTTTTCATGTTCTGAATGTGGGAAATGTTTCAGTCGTCTCTTTGTACTCAATAGACATAAGAGGACTCATACAGGAGAAAAACCCTTTTCATGTTCTGAATGTGGGAAATGTTTTAGTCGTCCCTTTGTACTTAATGTACATAAGATGACTCATACAGGAGAAAAACCTTTTCCATGTTCTGAATGTGGGAGATGTTTCAGTCAAACCTCACATCTTAATAAACATAAGATGACTCATACAGGAGAAAAACCTTTTCCATGTTCTGAATGTGAGACATATTTTAGTCATCTTTCAGATCTTAATAATCATAAGATGACTCACACAGGAGAAAAACCTTTTCCATGTTCTGAATGTGGGAAATGTTTCAGTCGGGTCTCATATCTTAATAGACATAAGATGACTCATAAAGCAGAAAAACCTTTTCCATGTTCTGAATGTGGGAAATGTTTCAGTCGTGCCTCACATCTTAATAATCATAAGATGACTCATACAGGAGAAAAACCTTTTCCATGTTCTGAATGTGGGAAATGTTTCAGTCAGGCCTCACATCTTAATAGCCATATGATGACTCATACAGGAGAAAAACCTTTTCCATGTTCTGAATGTGGGAAATGTTTCAGTCATATCTCAGACCTTAATAAGCATAAGATGACTCATACAGGAGAAAAACCTTTTCCATGTTCTGAATGTGGGAAATGTTTCAGTCATATCTCAGACCTTAATAAACATAAGAGGACTCATACAAGACCAAGAATTTTTGTATGTACTGCATGTGAGATATGTTTCAGTCAGCTCTCAAGTCTTAATGTACATAAGATGACTCATACAGGAGAAAAAAAACCTTTGCATGTTCTGAATGTGGGAAATGTTTCAGTCACGCCTCACAACTCAAACGACATATCATAACTCACACAGGAGAAACACAATTTGCATGTTCTGAAACTTAAACAACGTAAAAAAATGTGCTATAGTTAGATTTGAAAAGACACAATAAAACTCACATAGGATAAATACCAGTTGTATGTATGGGATGTGGGGAATGTTTCAATATAAGACCGCCATTACACATTAACATGACATATCATGCAATTCTACTAAGATCTTAAAAAACGAATTAACCAAAAACGTTTAGCTAGCTAATAAAAAATCTATGGATATCTGAGTTGTAAATCACGTTAATAGAACCTCTCAGCAGCGCTGCCCTTAGTAAGTCCTACTAGTGTATCCGCTTGTATTATTACATTACATACTACGAGGCTGCGCTGCTTCTGTGCATTGATGCTATCTGCTTGGTTACCAAAAACCTTTTGATTTAAGGGACCCTGAACTTATGGACTTTGCTCTCCACCATCATGCTGAGCACTCATAATCAATCAAAGCTATATATATTTTTTTTCTTTTATATTTTTCTATTCTACCTTAATAGCTCTTCCCATTAATTTTATTGTTGTCTTTGTGCGTTTGTTGCATCAAACAAAACAATGAGCCTATAGAGATGTAAAAAAAAAAAAAAAATATAGTTCCTGAAAGGCTCATAAATGTCAAGCTGTCTACAAATGTATACTCTGCTTATAAGTGATACTAATATGTATAGTATGATAAATCTTTATGTTTTGATATGTTTAATAAATTAATGTCATTGATGAGCCCATTGTCACTAAGAATTACACCTTGTAATATACAACTAAAGCTATTTTTTTGGCGCTGATACTTTATAATGCGTTGAACAAACCTCTTTGCACTAAATGTTACTATACAACAGTCATAAATGTGAAAAAAGTTACTTCTAAAGTTTTTTTTTTTAATAGATTAAGAATTGATATTGCTTGATTTAATTTTTCTCTCCTTACCCCTCTCCCCCAAATCTGCCTTTCCCTTATCCCTCCTTTACCCCATCCAATCTCTCTCTTCATGTCCCATTCCAGCCCTTCATCATACCTTCTTTCTCCCCCTTACTATCTGTCCTGTATATCTGCCACCTCCTATTTATGTAATCTGCTTCTGTTAAGCCCCCACCTTATTTGTATTTTATCCCACTTTGTCATGGAATGTTTCTTTGAGATCCCAATTTTCTTGAAGAGATCTCATGACTTACCCATGTGGTTTTCTTCTTCTATCTCTACATCGCTCCTTATAGAACTTCTCCTCGTCTCGTCTAGAACATTACATTCAGTTGGACAAATCTTTTCCTATCTCACTTTCCTTCTTCCAAAGCCTCCTCAGACAGTTTCCCTTCTTAGTTTTCTCAATGTCACTAACTTCTGTCCAAAGATCTTCAGACATTTTATGTATCTCAAATATATTATTCACCTCCACTGCTTATCCATAGGGTATATTATTTACTTTGTATCTACTCATTGTATGATTTTACTCTGAACGTAACAATAAGAATCTCATGATCTGAGCCACAGTCAGCTCCGGGTCTTGTTTTGCTGACTATATAGAGCTCCTCCATCTTTGTCTGAAAAGAATATAGGCAGCAAAACGTTTTATTTTCCTTAAATCCAAGATGGGGACTGCAGCTATAAAATTACAAGATGTTTGCTTCTGGGAATGACAGCTATGCTAGGTTTAATAAATCTTTTACAAAGTAAAGATATCACACTATCAGGAATAGTTGATAGTGTAATAGAAGTATGTGGACCATAAAGAAGACATAGAATTGATGTCTTTGAATTGTGGGGTTGGAGAAAACTGCTTAGAATCTATTGGACTGCAAGAAGATCCAGTCAATCAATACTACAAGATACCAAGCCAAACTGTTCACACTCACTTTGTCATGGAAGGTTCCATTTGATCATGAGGCTACGGCCCAAATATTTTTGCCATATCATAAGAAGACAGAATGCCTTAGAGAAACGATAATCCCGGAAAGATTGAAGGCACATGAGGAAGGGTACAGCAGCGGCGGAGATGGATAGAAGAGGTTATTGAAGCAATGAATATGAGCTTGATGGAGCTCAGAATGGCAGTGGATGATTTATGTTCCTGGCATGCAGTGATGTATGGAGTCATAAAGAGTTGTACATGACTGAACAATTAAACAACAAACAGCAAAGTATTACTAAACTTTTCCTCAGATTTGACAGCTACAAACAGAGCATGGAAATCACAACATTCAATAAACAAACATAGTTCTACCACTTATGTCTTAACCAGAAGATCTCTTGAACAGGGTACAACATATTTATAGGGGAAATCATATGGTAACTAAACGCATAAACAAAAAATAATTAAATGGTAGTGCCATTAGTCAATACTACTTGGTAACCGAATAAAGATCACTAGATCAGAAGGCCAAATCATGATAATTATTCACAATTGTTACAATACATGTGACTGGTTATTAATCCGGCCGCTGAGCCTAAGGTCCTAGTTGTGAAGCAGTTCAGTTGGTGCTGCATTGGTAGTTCAGGAAGGGCTCAATTGCTGTGGAGGTGGGCGACATGCGCTGCCTCGCCAACCCAGAGGCTACACCCTGGTTGTTTCTTGGCTCAATAGTTCTGCTGTCAAACAGAGGGCAAGTTTTTCATACTAGGTTGCCTCAACTAGGTCACCCCTGGCATAATCTCAGTCTGCTTGGAGATCCTCCTCCCGCCTCACTTCCAATTTACTCTTGAGATGATTAACGCCAGCCACAAAGACTCCCAAACTCCTGTTGTGACGGTACTGCCCCAGCTCACTTTCTATCTACTGGGGAGCACTGGTGCCAAATGCGCTACCTCCCTTAGACTGCTAAGAGGTCAGGATTTGCAGCTCAGCTTTCTCTAAAGGCTTTGGTTCCATCTTGGCTAAGTTCCTTGTGCTGGTTTCACCTGAATCAGTCCTAGGTTCCAAAGGTGTAGATTCCACGTCTTTCACAACGACTGCCACTATATGGGGTCAATTTTCAATCTATGCTCATGGTTGTTTTTTTTACACCTCAATATTTGTAGGGAAAATACAGTGGTGACATTTATCGGTAACATTAAGTATCTAAACACATTAATAAAATATAACAGTAGTGCCTGTGATGATCCATGGCTGAGGGGACCAGGTGCACCCCAAACCTTCCTGCTTTCAGCTACAGGAACACCCCTAGATTGTCAGGGTTCTGATAATCTCAGCACCCATCTGGCTTCTTCAGGTCAGGAATCAGGATACAGCAGGAAACACAGGAACAGATCCACATCCCTTTGAATTAGAACCCCGGTAGTGGAAACAAGGTACCAAAACGTGAGTTAGCTCAGGAAGCCCTTACATAGGAATTTCCGTCACCCTTTTTTTTTATGTACTACCTAACTGGAACTGATTTATTGAAGTAACATGCAGAGTATTTGTGGACAAACAAACAGAGGAAAGCATCCCACAACACAGTGGACAGGAGGGGTGACTAAGTTTGAACTCCCTACCTAGCTGCATATGACCCACTCAGGGAACCAACTGTACTTATAGCATTACAAATGACCAGTCAGGAGGGACCTGCACACTGAGGTAGAGCATGCCTCCAAGAGGGACCCACCCCCACCCTGGAGTGGTTATTTAAGTCACACCTCATCTAGGCGGCCTTGTGCGCACAGCTGCGTGAGCCCAATGGAGAGGAATTAATAGATAAGCTGACAAAGGTATGGGGCACGTCCAGACATCACCTAGGCTGCTAAGTGCTACTCTTCTGGGCAAGCAGTACTAACTAAACTGGTTGTGACTGGTTCTGACTACTAGTATGGGGTGTTCATGGTGGCCGTGACAGTGACACATACAGCATTCCTAGGCCCTCATACAGTACATTGTTAGTGATCTGGCCACATGTTGGTACAGTAATGTGCAGGGAAAGGTGGGTATTACATATTGGACCATACATGCACAACAGGATAATGTATTACAGGGGTCAGACATTACAGTACACATGACACATGTATGTATATATAGGGATCACTGGTCTTACTCTGGTAGCATACAATATGAATAAGGAGTACACCTGGTAAAATACTGTAATTTAGAACAATCAGGGTATACTACTTACTATAGTCCTTGTGGTCTAGTAAGGACGGGGTCTCAATCATGAGATGCAATTAGAGGGATACAGTCCTTGTGCATACTTTTCTCACCCAACGGGGGGGGGGGGGTCACCTGACACAGCCAGACTTCATGGCTCCAGCAACACAACATAACAATGAGAGAAATAGAGGAGGGAATGAATGTAGAAACTAGTCTAACTGGTTGCCATGATGGGCATCAAGATGGTGGACAGTAACATATTCCTATAGGCAGGCACTTATCTACTAAACATGAGCGGGTGAGATATGTTCTAGCACAGTTATTAACATGGTACAGTAATCTGTCCTGTGACAATCTGTGGAATATCCTGATCGCAGGGCGTAGTAGTTTACAAGAAAACACGTATATCATAAGCCCTGAATGGACTCCAGACATAAACAGAGAAACGATCTAGATGTACATTCTGGCCATGCCAGCAGTGTATCATCAGAAGTCATAACTCGTTTATAGGTAGTGTTTGGCTGTGATAACTGCCCTTAGGTTATAGCCAATAGTGTCCATTTGCGGAGTTGTTTTACCGTTTGTCTGTAGACTTTGCCCTAGCCAGGGCAGCAGACTCTCTGCCCTGTCTGTAGATGGGGACAGGTTACAGGGCATCATTACCGACATAAGCGCCCATAGCACATTCCCTTCACAGTCTAAACCCCCATTGGCCCATTAAAAGTCGTCAGCCTGTTGATTGGCTGAAAGTCAATCTAGTCATGGAAGCTGAAGCTCCAGCTTGAAGTCTCTCCTGGCTCCAATGTGAGCCAATCATAGGAGGTCCTACAAGCCCGGGAAATGTGAATCAGAATCTTGCCTACGGTCAATGGTAAATATTATGGCGTCTTCCCCACAGGCTCGCATTGCAGTAGTCCTAGTTAGCATTTATGGAGGTGGAGGCTCCACGTCGCCTGTCTTTGTCCGCAAATGTGGACCCTTCCCGAAGCGAGGGGCCGCATTTGCGGTGGTGGAGTATCCCAACGTCCCCGCAAATGCGAATCCTCGCGAAGCGAGGGTCCGCATTTGCGGAGGTGGAGGCTCCAACACACACACGACTTTTTAAAAAAAAACTTAAAAGCGCCTCATACGCGGTTACACACACACACGCAAGACTTAACAAAAAAAAAACCTCAAAGACGCCTCGCACGGCTTAGAAAAAAAATGCATCGTACACGTCAAAGCCAACTGCGTCCCTCGCAAAAAAATTACGGCCGCATCGCAAAAAAATACGGGCGCGAAACGAGCAATTCCCAAAACGCAAAACCGCCCGAAAACGGCACGCATGAAAACAGCAGAAACACAAGAAAGAAACACAACAAACACATAAAAAGCTTACTTACAGCAAGGGGGGGCATCCGGCACCTCGAAAAGTTAATTTACACGTCCATTTAAGTACAAAAAAACGAGTTTCAACTGCAGAAAATCACCTAAGCGAGGGAAAAAATGGCCGCCGAAAAAAACGAAAACGAGGCTTCAGACGTAACTACACTACAGTGACTCGCAAAACTGAAACACATACTATGCGGAACGTACCACACTGATATTAACCACCATTTTGAAAACTACTACGCAGAAAATGGCGGATGGAACGCAAATTGTAAGCTGGAACGCAAATAGCGCATGCGTATTGCGTTCTAACAGTTTCAGGTATTTAGAAGTTTATAAATACTGCCTACTTTCCAGAAAATTCTACATTTCTATTCAGAATTTCTACTTAAAAAAATTTAACTATGAAAATGTGATTTATGTATAGTGACATGTGCCACGCACATATATGTGTATCATGTATAGTGACATGTGACACGCACATATATGTGTATAGCCCCTGCAAAAAAGTAATCTTAATCCAAACTAATTAAACAAGTATATTTAAATGAAATAAAAAAAATAAAAAATAAACTATTAAAATATGATTCATGTATAGTGATATATATATATATGTGTATCATGTATAGTCATATGCCACACACACATTTATGTGTGTAGGCCCAAACAAAAAATAAGGTTCATTTAACTATTAAAATATGATTCATGTATAGTGATATGTGACACGCACAGACAAAAAAAACTCGGAAAATGTGCTTCATGTATGTGACATTTATGTGTGTAGGCCCGAAAAATAAATAATGTTAATTGAAAATAATTACAGAAGTATATTTAAATGACATTAATTTATTGGAATTCAATATATCACCTAAAGCAAAAAATCTTTCTCTTTTTTTTTACTATTCAAACAGACTCTGCATCAACAGCGTCACTCAACAATTTGCGCCGTGCACTGTGAGCCACAATCCCTTTTAAAGAACACAAAGAAAGAAGAAGAGGTAAGATAGAAAAATACATTACATGCTGAAAAAGACCATGCTTTGCTAAATCAAAAAGAAGAAATATACAATTAACCATTTCACATTCTTTTTCAAACAGACACTACAAGAAGACCGGCGGATTAAGATTGGCAGGAGGGGACCCTCTGTCATTCCACACTTCAATCAAGGTAAAGTATAAAGTACAAAAAATAAACCAACTATGAGCCTCATTCAATTCCAAGTTGCCCAATTGAATAGGGCTCTATATAAGCACATAGAAAATGTTTTGACCGAACTTTTTAGTTACTGAACTTCTATCCAAAAGCAAGGTTTTCACTAACTAAAAACTTCTGTCAAAAAATATGTTATGTGCTTATATAGAGCCCTATTCAATTGCCAAAATTCAAATTGAATGAGGACCTATATATGTTTAATGGCCGCCAATACAACAAATGCAGCAACCAAAGGCCCTCATTCAATTGCTATTTTGGACAATTGAATAGGGCTCTAAATAAGCACATAACATATTTTTTTTAAATAAGTTTTTAGTTAGTGAAAACCCTGCTTTTGGATAGATGCTTACTAACTAAAAACATATTAAAAAAAAATATGTCATGTGCTTATTTACACCCCTATTTAATTGGCCAAATCGCTATTGAATGAGGGCCTAATTAAGCAAATCATTTTTCTTTTACAACAGATACTGCGTCAAAACCATCGGACGAGGAGTTTCAACAGAATATAACTAACACATTTTTCATCTATCTCTTATTTGTCTTTTAGAGCCAATAATCTTTAACAGTAAATACAAACTTCAATGTAGCCCAAAAAAATAATAATTGCATAGTCCAAAAAAGGCTCAAAACAGAGACTCTATACAATTTGTCATTCTAAATTTCCAGTCCTAGACCCTCATTGAATTGCCATTCTTTAAAAAAATATCTTATGGCCTTATTTAGACCCCTATTCAATTGACCAAATTGAAATTGATTAAGTATAAAACGTAACCACACTGTTGATAACAATTTTTGCTGAAAACAAACTTAACATCTCAAAATAAACTAATGATACATTATTTTATTTTTACAGATTAACATGGCTGATAACGAGAGTAAACAAGAAAAGAAAAGACGCCAAGCTAGAGAACGACGACAGAGAGCAGACAGCCAGCAGACACCGGAGAAGAAGGAAATTCAACGAGAAAAAGAACGCAAAAAAATTGCAAGCAAAAGACTATCACCTGCACAAATTAAAGATATGCCAAAAAAAGATAGCAAGCAAATAAAGCATTTAGAACCTGTTCCTCAAACATCAGATGACATTTTACCTGAAAAAATACAAGACATACCAAAAAAAGCCACGAAAAAAACAAAGCATTTAGAACCTGTTGTTGAAACATTATATGACATTTCACCTGATGAATATGAAAGTCAAACTCCTGTATGATTTGCAAATTTGTCCTTTACTCAAGTCTTTAGCAGTAGAGGTTCATAATTGTGGGGACATGAATACTCAATGTCAGTTTTGTGAGGCTTATCATTTTAAACAGGAAATACCCAGAGATGGCCAATTTATTAGTTGCTGTCAAAAAGGCAAGTTCAAACTTCCACAAAGAAAACAATTCCCAATATATTTACAAAACATTATGACTGAACCTACTTTTCCAAACTACACAAATTTCAAGACAAACATAAGATCCTACAATAGTGCCATATCCTTTGCATCTATGGGGGCAACATTGGCTGCTAATGTACCAGGACATGGTCCTTACTGCTTTAAAGTCCAAGGCCAAATTTACCATCGGACTTCCCATTTACATCCAGAGGAAGGAGAGCAAAGAAAATTCGCTCAACTATATGTCCTAGATACAATGGAAGCTGTTGACCAACGTATGCAGATGGAAGAAAATAAAAAATGCTTACCCAGTGTTTTTATAGAGCTAAATAACATTATGGCCAATAATCCCTACAGTAAAGCTTACAAAAAATTGGCAGAAGTAGAAAATGAACAACAACTTCATGCACAAAGACATCAATTACCAATGCCAAAGGTTAATATGGTGCTTAAAAGAGACAGACATACTGATAAACGTCGTTATAACTTGCCAACATCAAATGAGGTTGCAATGGTGTTTCAGAATGATGAAGGAGAACGACCATTTCAAAGAGACATTAGAATATATCCCAGAAATGAGGAGCAACCATTCATTCTTATGAGTATCTTAAGTCCAAATTTAGATCCAATGACATATCCCATCTTTTTCCCACACGGAGAAGCAGGTTGGCAACCAAAATTAACCCTTCCCAGTTACCCAAATGCTAAAGCCAGAATACGAAATAATGTTTCTGTGACGAAGTGCCCTTCGCCACTTTGTCTTGGAGAGGACTGTTTGCCAGCCTCCTGCCCTGCGACTATGGCCCTGGTACATATTGCCCTTCAAACACAGTATTCGGCCATACCAGAGTGTATGTCACTCATTCTGGCCCTTTACATACAGGGGGGGGTCATTCGGTACTTGCCCTGTGTGAACCATGATACCACAGATAGCTATGCCATGGAGCCCATTCATATAATGAAAGACTATGGGAAAGACTTTAGCTCCATGGCAATTGAACTGTGTGAAGAGGATCTGAGCGCTATTCGGTGGTTTTATGCGCTCAGACCCCAGCTGTAACGGAACCCATCACTGTTTTACACTGTTTTATGATTATTATGGTTAAAATATGATCCTACTATATGTATGCTGGTTTATGCTCTGCAGAATATTAGCCAGACTTTTGCAGACCTAGGCTAATAGATAATCCTATTACAGAGATTCAAGAGATAAGAAAGTTGTAAAGGATCCTTGCATTTTCCAAAGTGTTTTCATTCTCTGATAAGAACAAAGAAGTGTAATTGAATCAATGTCTGATTGTATCCAAGTTGCCAGGGAGGTGTGACCCACCTATTGTCCTATATGTGTATTGTGTGGGGGATATGTGAAATGTTTGTGTGTTATGTGTAAAACATACTTTTACTAATTTTTGAACCCCTGGTCTGATTCATGCCATTTTTGTTATATGTTGTTCCCCTGGGTGAGAGCTATTGAATGGTGCGGGACTTAAAGGTGTACCCCCTGTATTTGGGGTACATCCAGAATGTGGTTAAAATTGTGTCTGTTTTAATTGTGTTACCTGTTATCTGAGGGGAGGAGACGTGGGGGTTGAACCATGTAGATAATTGGCTGTTGTGATAATTATGTGGGTGTAGCCCTTCAGAGGGCACCATTGCATAAAAGGAGATTCCCTGTTATTAAAAAATAGTTCTACTTGACCCTTCAAAACGTAGCCTTGTCTCGTTATTGGAGGGTATCCCTATCATACTGGGGATTGCTATGCTTTTGCATACTCCCTTGAGCTGTAACTACTGAACGCTTGTTCCTGATGTACTATCCTTGGAGTCTGTGGTGGTTTTGGTGTCCGGTGCAGTGCTTGTAGGCCTCGACGCACACTAGGACGCGTCCATCAACGGAGGTACCCGGTCGGGGTGCCAGGAGATCCGTTACAGTTTCTATGCTTGAATTTAAAGTAGCTCAAATCGCCATTCGCAATGTATTTAATCCAATTTTATGTGGTGGAAAACTAACACAACAATGGATTATTGAATTCTATTTGCAAGTTGAGGCAAATAATTTAAACTTTATAAAATATCAACAAGATAAACTCCGTGTAGAACAATATTGTGGACTCATGGACTATGTTGCTGAGGTGGCTACAAGGAGAGACATGACAGCTGGCAAAGCCATCATTTTACCATCTTCCTTTCAAGGATCTCCTCGAAATATGAGAGAAAGATACAATGATCCTATGGCTATTGTCACTAAATTTGGCAAACCCGATTTATTTCTGACATTTACATGTAATCCACAATGGCCAGAAATTACACAAAATCTACTTCTTGGACAAACTGCTTCAGATCGACCAGATTTAGTAGCCAGAGTTTTTAAGATTAAATTAAATGAATTAATACGTGACTTCACTATAAATCAGTTATTTGGCAAATGTCTTGCTTATGTATATACCATTTGTAGCGGAACCCATCACTGTTTTACCCTGTTTTATGATTATTATGGTTAAAATATGATCCTACAATATGTATGCTGGTTTATGCTCTGCAGAATATTAGCCAGACTTTTGCAGACCTAGGCTAATAGATAATCCTATTACAGAGATTCAAGAAGATAAGAAAGTTGTAAAGGATCCTTGCATTTTCCAAAGTGTTTTCATTCTCTGATAAGAACAAAGAAGTGTAATTGAATCAATGTCTGATTGTATCAAAGTTGCCAGGGAGTTGTGACCCCCCTATTGTTCTCTTTATGTGTATTGTGTGTAGCCAAATATGGGCATGTGTATTGCCTGTGGCCAAAGAGATGTATATATATTTCTGCAATAACAAAATAAAGTCAGTATTCATTTGACTCCCAAATTGTGTGTCGTCCAATATGGGAGGTCGGGAATGGTGAGACTGTAGTGCTTCTTGGGTATTTTACCGTATACCAGCGAAGATTTTGGACTGCGTGTTCCTGCTCCGTTACATTTGTTGGCAAGTGGTGGAATTGTTCCCACGGTCAGAAGGACAGCTACAGGAGACACCATTCCGTGGAGTACAGATTGAGGGCAACGCTAGTATCCGTACAGCGCCCCTGGCTACAGCAGAATGGAACCGGCTAGTTTTCAGACAGCGTTCCATGATGAGTAGGAGGAGGCGGCCGCAGACTACAGGGAAACAGTCAGAAAGGAACTCTGGTATGATGCCCTGGAAGATGCCCAATGGCGGCGAGGTGAGAGTCTCCCCAGTGATGAGCAGCGGCTACAGAAGCGTGTGGCGATGCGGATGTATCTATTGGGAGAGCAGCCCCTGGATGAGTGGGTGACAAGACTAGAGACCCTGGTATGGCGAGAGATCTGGCTAGACAACGCATACCAGGCCCTCTGGTGGCATACCGTTCGACTTACCCCCTGGACGGCCGAACACGACTTACCGGAGGGGGATGATTATGATGGCCCGGGTTTATTATGGGATGCCTTGGAGGACGATATTGATCTTGGCAGCACGGAGGGGTCTAGGTTTTGGGACATCTACGACTACCGGATGGGCATGTATGTCTGGGATGACATAGGCGAGGTGAGCAAAGACATGACCCACCTGGTAACGAGAGAGTGGGAGCTGGAGCAGGACTACCAACACCTGCTCAGCCTTGTGCAGCCCCAACCTACTCGACAAGCAGAACCAGACTTCATTGACTGGTCCTGGGATGACCTCCAGATGGCAGGTAGAGATGGGACAGAGGTCTCTCTACCGGCCCTACAGAGGGCAGAAGGTGTCGTCCTTCCCCCCCAGCGGCAGTGTGAACCCCAGGGGGCAGAAGGTGTCGTCCTTCCCCCCCAGCAGCAGTGTGAACCCCAGGGGGCAGAAGGTGTCGTCCTTCACTCCCAGCGGCAGTGTGAACCCCAGGGGGCAGAAGGTGTCGTCCTTCCCCCTCAGCGGCAGTGTGAACCCCAGGGGGCAGAAGGTGTCGTCCTTTCCCCCCAGCGGCAGTGTGTACCCCAGGGAGCTGAAGGTGTCGTCCTTCCTCCCCAGCGGCAGTGTGTACCCCAGGGAGCTGAAGGTGTCGGCCTTCCCCCCCAGCGGCAGTGTGTACCCCAGGGAGCAGAAGGGGCCGTCCTTCCTCCCCAGCGGCAGTGTGAACCCCAGGGGGCAGAAGGTGTCGTCCTTTCCCCCCAGCGGCAGTGTGTACCCCAGGGAGCTGAAGGTGTCGTCCTTCCTCCCCAGCGGCAGTGTGTACCCCAGGGAGCTGAAGGTGTCGGCCTTCCCCCCCAGCGGCAGTGTGTACCCCAGGGAGCTGAAGGTGTCGTCCTTCCTCCCCAGCGGCAGTGTGTACCCCAGGGAGCTGAAGGTGTCGGCCTTCCCCCACAGCGGCAGTGTGTACCCCAGGGAGCAGAAGGGGCCGTCCTTACTCCCCAGCGGCAGTGTGAACCCCAGGGGACAGAAGGTGTCATCCTTCCCCCCCAGCGGCAGTGTGTACCCCAGGGAGCAGAAGGTGTCGACCTTCCTCCACAGCGGCAGTGGGTACCCCAGGGGGCCAAAGGTGTCGTCCTTCCCCCCCAGCGGCAGTGTGAAACACAGGGGGCAGAAGGTGTCGTCCTTCCCCCCCAGCGACAGTTTACCATAACCAGGGGAGACACCAATCTCCCAGACGGCGCAGATGGGACCATGGTCTCTGCGCCCACAGCTTGTCCAGATCCCCAACTACCGTCACTGGGACAACCGGAGGAGGGGGTAAGTACAAATTCCCCTCCCCAGCTAACTTCTAATGTGGCCCCAGGGTTAACAGAGGAAATGTTAACCCCCACTGACCCCCACGTTTCCCTGGCTACTGAGCCGGAATATGTCCCAAGTACCCCAGCAGAAGAGCTGACAGCGGGGCAGAGTGCAGTAGGCCTCTGCCCTCCCTTTGTCCCTTGTACAGAGCAGGAGGTCCTGCAGGTTATACCAGCAGAAGAGCTGGCATCAGGGCAGAGTGCCGCTGGCCTCTGCCCCTCAAGTCCCCTCAGCGTGTTGCACCATCACCCCAGCAAAATATCCAGGTGCCTGGTTAGACTTCCCCCCAAAGGGGAGATGTGTGACGAAGTGCCCTTCGCCACTTTGGCTTGGAGAGGACTGTTTGCCAGCCTCCTGCCCTGCGACTATGGCCCTGGTACATATTGCCCTTTGGAACCAGTGTTCGGCCATACCAGAGTGTATGTCACTCATTCTGGCCCTTTACATACAGGGGGGTCATTCGGTACTTGCCCTGTGTGAGCCATGATACCCCAGATAACTGTGCCATGAAGCCCATTCATATAATGAAAGACTATGGGAAAGACTTTAGCTCCATGGCAATTGAACTGTGTGAAGAGGATCTGAGCGCTATTCGGTAGTTTTGTGCGCTCAGATCCCAGCTATCTGGGGATATGTGAAATGTGAGTAAATGTGAATTACAGTAATGCTGATGGGTTGTCAAACTAGAGAAATGACCAACAAATATTTTTGTCCGGACATCCCCAGGCCGATCCGTTGGGATCAGACCGTGTATGCCGGCTTATGGTCACGGGGGAGGTGTGTAGCGGAACCCATCACTGTTTTACCCTGTTTTATGATTATTATGGTTAAAATATGATCCTACAATATGTATGCTGGTTTATGCTCTGCAGAATATTAGCCAGACTTTTGCAGACCTAGGCTAATAGATAATCCTATTACAGAGATTCAAGAGATAAGAAAGTTGTAAAGGATCCTTGCATTTTCCAAAGTGTTTTCATTCTCTGATAAGAACAAAGAAGTGTAATTGAATCAATGTCTGATTGTATCAAAGTTGCCAAGGAGGTGTGACCCCCCTATTGTTCTCTTTATGTGTATTGTGTGTAGCCAAATATGGGCATGTGTATTGCCTGTGGCCAAAGAGATGTATATATATTTCTGCAATAACAAAATAAAGTCAGTATTCATTTGACTCCCAAATTGTGTGTCGTCCAATATGGGAGGTCGGGAATGGTGAAACTGTAGTGCCTCTTGGGTATTTTATCGTATACCAGCGGAGATTTTGGACTGCGTGTTCCAGCTCCGTTACACCATTGAATTTCAAAAAAGAGGCCTTCCACATGCACATCTTCTAATAATACTTCAAGAAAAAGATAAATTAGATACTTCGGACAAAGTGGATGCAGTCATTGTTGCTGAACTACCAGATCCAGAACTATATGGTAGACTATATGAGATTGTTACTCATCGCATGATTCATGGACCCTGTGGTGACCTTAATCCACAATCACCATGTATGGAAAATAATAAATGTTCCAAAGAATTTCCAAAAGATTATAGAGACAAAACCTATGCCAATTGTGATGGATATCCACTTTATAAAAAAAGAGAAGGAGATAGTGCCATTATTCGTGGAAAAAAAGTGGACAATAGATATGTAGTACCCTACAATCCACATTTACTCATGAAGTACAACGCCCACATCAACGTAGAAGCCTGCACTTCCATCAAATCCATTAAATATGTCTACAAATATCTACAAAGGTTACGATGCAGCTACTGTAGTCGTCAAAAGTGCAGACAACCCTGAAAGTAGTGAGTTAGTACATGATGAACTTGCATCTCATGTAGATACTCGCTATGTCAGTGCGCCAGAAGCTATGTGGCGGCTTTTAAAATTTGAAATGCATGATAGATCACATGCAGTATATAGGTTAGCAGTACATGTGCCACAACGACATTTAGTCTATTTCCATGCTGGAAATGAAATGAATGCATTGGCCCAAAGTGAAGATCGTCACACTACACTAACTGCATGGTTTGAATTAAATGCCACTGATTCTGAAGCAACTGAATACTTATATATTGAAATTCCATATCACTATGTTTTTGTGAATGGATTATGGAGACCAAGAAAAAGCAGAGGCAATAAAATAATTCCAAGAATTTACACAGTCAGTCCAAAAGATGTTGAACGTTTTTGCTTACGGATATTACTTTTAAATGTTCCTGGAGCACAAAGTTTTGAACACTTAAGAACTGTTAATGACATTGTATATGAATCCTCCCATTTAGCTGCAAGACATAGAAACTTACTATCTGATGATACAGAATGGGAAAGATGTTTAGAAGAAGCAGCACAATGTCAAATGCCACGACAGATGAGAGAACAATTTGCTTTTATTTGTATCTTCTCAAATGCTCCAAATGCATTAGCTTTGTGGGAGACTTTTAAAAGTAATATGGCTGAAGACTTTATGCGACGATACAATGAACCCATTGCACACTTAAAAGCGTTAATGGAAATCCAAGAAGTCTTTTTAACTCATGGATTAAGTTGTGCAAGTTTTAATTTGCCTGATCCAGGTCTTATAGATGACATAAACTTTGAAGACTATGACATTCAACTACAAGCAGAAAGACCAGAAGAAAGACTTGCAACTTTAAATACATTACAATTGCAAGCATTTAATGCCATTAAAAATGCTATAGATGATGACATGGTGACAGAGCGTTATTTCTATCTTGATGGACCTGGCGGATCAGGAAAAACCTATCTGTATAATTTATTAATGAGTTCAGTACGAGCACAAGGTCAAATAGCAATGGCGTTTGCCACTACTGGAATTGCTGCACTTTTGTTAGAAGGTGGAAGAACTGTTCATAGTGGATTTAAACTGCCAGTTCCTATTTTAGAAACCTCAGTGTCAGATATTCGCATGACATCATTACAAGCAAAAAAACTGCAAAAAAGTAAATTAATTATAATAGATGAGGCCACAGTGATGTCATGCTATGCCCTCCAATGTATTGACCATTTGCTTCGTGAAGTCATGGATAATACTTTTCCATTTGGTGGAAAGGTAATGTTGTTAGGTGGCGATTTTAGACAAACATTACCTGTCGTTGTACATGGAAATCGAACTGACATTATCGAAACATGTATAAAGTCAAGTACAGTATGGAAACATTTTACCCATCTTCAACTGCAATAAAACATGAGATCAGAACGCCAAAATGATTTCAATAATTGGCTTATTAAAATTGGAGAAGGCAGAACAGAAAAAATACTACATTTACCTGATGACACTGTAGAGATCCCACCTCATATGATTTGTCAACAAGATATTATATCGGCTATATTTGAAGGGAGCATAAATAACGAAGAATATTCCGAGCTTGCCAACCAAGTCATACTAACATGTAAAAATAAGGATGCATTAATCCTCAATAATGAAATCTTTAAAAAAATTAATGCACCACAAAGAAATTATCACAGTGCTGATTCTGTACTTGCTCATGACAAAGAAAGTCAGGCAAACTTTTCAACTGAATTCATAAACTCACTAACTCCTTCTGGAATGCCACCACATATTTTGCAGCTAAAGAAAGGTGCAATTATCATGTTACTGCGAAATATGAACCCCAAAAAAGGCCTATGCAATGGGACAAGATTAATTGTTCAACAATTAAGGGACCATTTTATAGATGCTGAAATTTTAACTGGGACCCATAAAGGAGAGAGAGTTTTCATACCAAGAATAGATTTAGCACCAAGTGAAAGTAGTCTCCCTTTTATACTTCAAAGAAGACAATTTCCCATTATTATGGCATTTGCCATGACCATCAATAAATCACAAGGTCAAACTTTCAAATCTGTGGGTATTTTCCTGGAAGAAACAGTATTTACACATGGTCAATTGTACGTTGCGTTGTCACGGTGCAAAAATCCACAGGCTATTAAAGTTTACATTGAAAACAATGAAAGTCAAGGTGATTTATTAGAAGATGGACGTATTTTTACTAAAAACATTGTCTACTATGAAGTACTATAACTTTGCAGTAAAGAAACAAAACACAAGCAAAACACATTTAAAAACATTCAAAAATAATAAACAAGAAACAATTTCAGTCATAATTTATGGAAGGACTCTTTATGGATGATTCACCTCACAAAACACTTGCCTTGCAACTATATATATGTGATAATTATGTTAAAATGTTAATTAACTATGTTACTGTTTGTAATGTTACAAGTTGGAAAACAAGATTTTAACTTTCTTTACTTCAACATATTACAAAGTTCATGTTAACAGCTCCACCACGTTTTAAGACACAATGTTAATATTGTCTGTTATGTTAAGATTACTCCCTGTATTAATGTTTATCCACAGTTCATGTGGTCATGAAGGAATTTATTTCATTGAGTACATTTCACAGAGAGTTTTTACTGTTTGCCTTCCTTTGCATTCAATGTATATTGAAGTTAACAATTATTTGGATACAAATTGCATGTTAAAAAACCATTGCCTTAAGTTTTAAATATTGATTACTTTGAAGTTAAACTGTTTTTTTTATTATGTTACAATCTTTATTCACTATGTTACTGTTTATACTGTTTCAATTTGTACAAATCTTTTTTACTGTTGAAAATGTACATATATTAGAAACTTGAAGTTTAAAAATATATTATGTCAAGTTTCTTACTTAAATATATTACAAAGTTCATGTTAAAATTGGGTACGTTTCAAGGAGAGTTTTTTACTGTTTGTTTTCATCGGGATTAAATGTAAAATATTGAAGGTAATAATTCTTCTGATACAAATTGCATGTTAAAAAACCATTACCTCAAGTTTACAATACTGATTAGTTTAAAGTTAAACTGTTTTTACATTCAAATGTTATTAATTTTTATACCAAATTATGTTACAAAATGTGTTCACTATGTTATTGTTTATAATGTTCAAAGTTATATAAATGTTTTGTCAAGTTCCAAAGTTACACAAATAATAAAGTTAAACTTTCACAAAATACAATTTCACGTTTATTACTTACATATATTACAAAGTTATATTTGCTTTTATTGGGATTTCATGTATATTGAAGTTAACAATTCTTCACAAACAAATTGCATCTTAACAAACCATTGCCTAAAGTTTACAATAATGATTAATTTCATTTTCAACTGTTCTTACATTAAAAGGTTAATACTTGTAATAGAAAATGTTTCAACTTATTGTCTCTCTCTCTCTATGTATATATATATATAGCTGTCTCTCTCTCTCTCTATGTATATATATATATAGCTGTCTCTCTCTCTATATGTATATATATATATAGCTGTCTCTCTCTCTCTATGTATATATATATATAGCTGTCTCTCTCTCTATGTATATATATATATAGCTGTCTCTCTCTCTCTATGTATATATATATATAGCTGTCTCTCTCTCTCTATGTATATATATATATATAGCTGTCTCTCTCTCTCTATGTATATATATATATAGCTGTCTCTCTCTCTATGTATATATATATATATAGCTGTCTCTCTCTCTCTCTATGTATATATATATATAGCTGTCTCTCTCTCTCTCTCTATGTATATATATATATAGCTGTCTCTCTCTCTCTATGTATATATATATATAGCTGTCTCTCTCTCTATGTATATATATATAGCTGTCTCTCTCTCTCTATGTATATATATATATAGCTGTCTCTCTCTCTCTATGTATATATATATATAGCTGTCTCTCTCTCTATGTATATATATATATAGCTGTCTCTCTCTCTCTCTATGTATATATATATATAGCTGTCTCTCTCTCTCTATGTATATATATATATAGCTGTCTCTCTCTCTATGTATATATATATAGCTGTCTCTCTCTCTCTATGTATATATATATATAGCTGTCTCTCTCTCTCTATGTATATATATATATAGCTGTCTCTCTCTCTATGTATATATATATATAGCTGTCTCTCTCTCTCTCTATGTATATATATATATAGCTGTCTCTCTCTCTCTCTATGTATATATATATATAGCTGTCTCTCTCTCTATGTATATATATATATATAGCTGTCTCTCTCTCTCTCTATGTATATATATATATAGCTGTCTCTCTCTCTCTATGTATATATATATATATAGCTGTCTCTCTCTCTATGTATATATATATATATAGCTGTCTCTCTCTCTCTATGTATATATATATATAGCTGTCTCTCTCTCTCTATGTAATATATATATATAGCTGTCTCTCTCTCTCTATGTATATATATATATAGCTGTCTCACTCTCTCTCTATGTATATAGTATAAATAGCTGGTCTCTCTCATCTCTATGTATATATATATATAGCTGTCTCTCTCTCTCTATGTATATATATATATAGCTGTCTCTCTCTCTCTATGTATATATATATATAGCTGCTCTCTCTTCTCTATGTTATTATATATATAGCTGTCTCTCTCTCTATGTATATTATATATATAGCTGTCTCTCTCTCTCTCTATGTATATCTATATATAGCTGTCTCTCTCCTCTCTCTAAGTATATATATATATAGCTCTCTCTCTATGTATATATATATATATAGCTGTCTCTCTCTCTCTATGTATATATATATATAGCTGTCTCTCTCTCTCTATGTATATATATATATAGCTGTCTCTCTCTCTATGTATATATATATATATAGCTGTCTCTCTCTCTCTATGTATATATATATATATAGCTGTCTCTCTCTCTCTATGTATATATATATATAGCTGTCTCTCTCTCTCTATGTATATATATATATAGCTGTCTCTCTCTCTCTCTATGTATATATATATATAGCTGTCTCTCTCTCTATGTATATATATATATATAGCTGTCTCTCTCTCTATGTATATATATATATAGCTGTCTCTCTCTCTATGTATATATATATATATAGCTGTCTCTCTCTCTCTATGTATATATATATATAGCTGTCTCTCTCTCTATGTATATATATATATAGCTGTCTCTCTCTCTATTTATATATATATATAGCTGTCTCTCTCTATGTATATATATATATATAGCTGTCTCTCTCTCTCTATGTATATATATATATAGCTGTCTCTCTCTCTCTCTATGTATATATATATATAGCTGTCTCTCTCTCTCTATGTATATATATATATATAGCTGTCTCTCTCTCTCTCTATGTATATATATATATAGCTGTCTCTCTCTCTCTATGTATATATATATATAGCTGTCTCTCTCTCTCTATGTATATATATATATAGCTGTCTCTCTCTCTCTCTATGTATATATATATATAGCTGTCTCTCTCTCTCTATGTATATATATATATAGCTGTCTCTCTCTCTCTATGTATATATATATATAGGCTGTCTCTCTCTCTCTTCTATGTATATATATATATAGCTGTCTCTCTCTCTCTCTATGTATATATATATATAGCTGTCTCTCTCTCTCTATGTATATATATATATAGCTGTCTCTCTCTCTCTATGTATATATATATATAGCTGTCTCTCTCTCTCTATGTATATATATATATAGCTGTCTCACTCTCTCTATGTATATATATATATAGCTGTCTGTCTCTCTCTCTATGTATATATATATATAGCTGTCTCTCTCTCTCTATGTATATATATATAGCTGTCTCTCTCTCTCTCTATGTATATATATATATAGCTGTCTCTCTCTCTCTATGTATATATATATATAGCTGTCTCTCTCTCTCTATGTATATATATATATAGCTGTCTCTCTTCTCTATTGTATATTATATATATGCTGTCTCTCTCTCTATGTATATATATATATAGCTGTCTCTCTCTCTCTATGTATATATATATATAGCTGTCTCTCTCTCTCTATGTATATATATATATAGCTGTCTCTCTCTCTATGTATATATATATATAGCTGTCTCTCTCTCTCTCTATGTATATTATAATATAGCTGTCTCTCTCTCTCTCTATGTATATATATATATAGCTGTCTCTCTCTCTCTATGTATATATATATATAGCTGTCTCTCTCTATGTATATATATATATATAGCTGTCTCTCTCTCTCTATGTATATATATATATAGCTGTCTTCTCTCTCTATTATATATATATAAGCTGTCTCTCTCTCTATGTATATATATTATATAGCTGTCTCTCTCTCTCTATGTATATATATATATAGCTGTCTCTCTCTCTCTCTATGTATATATATATATAGCTGTCTCTCTCTCTCTCTATGTATATATATATATAGCTGTCTCTCTCTCTATGTATATATATATATAGCTGTCTCTCTCTCTCTATGTATATATATATATAGCTGTCTCTCTCTATGTATATATATATATAGCTGTCTCTCTCTCTCTATGTATATATATATATAGCTGTCTCTCTCTCTCTATGTATATATATATAGCTGTCTCTCTCTCTCTCTATGTATATTATATTTATAGCTGTCTTCTCTCTTTCTATGTATATATATATAGCTGTCTCTCTCTCTCTCTATGTAATTTAATATAGCTGTCTCTCTCTCTCTCTCTATGTATATATATATATAGCTGTCTCTCTCTCTATGTATATATATATATAGCTGTCTCTCTCTCTCTATGTATATATATATAGCTGTCTCTCTCTCTCTATGTATATATATATAGCTGTCTCTCTCTCTATGTATATATATATATAGCTGTCTCTCTCTCTCTCTATGTATATATATATATATAGCTGTCTCTCTCTCTCTATGTATATATATATAGCTGTCTCTCTCTCTCTATGTATATATAATATAGCTGTCTCTCTCTCTCTATGTATATATATATATAGCTGTCTCTCTCACTTCTATGTATATATATATATAGCTGTCTCTCTATCTCTATGTATATTATATATAGCTGTCTCCTCTCTCTATGTATTATATATATAGCTGTCTCTCTCTCTCTCTATATATATATATATAGCTGTCTCTCTCTCTCTCTATATATATATATATAGCTGTCTCTCTCTCTCTCTCTATATATATATATAGCTGTCTCTCTCTCTCTATGTATATATATATATAGCTGTCTCTCTCTCTCTATGTATATATATATATAGCTGTCTCTCTCTCTCTTTGTATATAATATATATAGCTCTCTCTCTCTCTATGTATATAATATATAGCTGTCTCTCTCTCTCTATGTATATATATATATAGCTGTCTCTCTCTCTCTATTATATATATATATCTGTCTCTCTCTTCTAATGTATATATATATATAGCTGTCTCTCTCTCTCTATTTGTATATATATATATAGCTGTCTCTCTCTCTCTCTATGTATAATATTATATAGCTGTCTCTCTCTCTATGTATATTATATATAGCTGTCTCTCTCTCTATGTGTATATATATAGCTGTCTCTCTCTCTCTATGTATATATATATAGCTGTCTCTCTCTCTATGTATATATATATAGCTGTCTCTCTCTCTCTATGTATATATATATATATAGCTGTCTCTCTCTCTCTATGTATATATATATATAGCTGTCTCTCTCTCTATGTATATATATATATAGCTGTCTCTCTCTCTCTATGTATATATATATATAGCTGTCTCTCTCTCTATGTATATATATATATAGCTGTCTCTCTCTCTCTATGTATATATATATATAGCTGTCTCTCTCTCTATGTATATATATATATAGCTGTCTCTCTCTCTCTCTATGTATATATATATTAGCTGTCTCTCTCTCTATGTATATATATATATAGCTGTCTCTCTCTCTCTATGTATATATATATATAGCTGTCTCCTCTCTCTCTCTATGTATATTATATATAGCTGTCTCTCTCTCTATGTATATATATATATATAGCTGTCTCTCTCTCTCTATGTATATATATATATAGCTGTCTCTCTCTCTCTCTATGTATATATATATATAGCTGTCTCTCTCTCTCTCTCTATGTATATATATATATAGCTGTCTCTCTCTCTCTCTATGTATATATATATATAGCTGTCTCTCTCTATGTATATATATATATAGCTGTCTCTCTCTCTATGTATATATATATATAGCTGTCTCTCTCTCTCTATGTATATATATATATAGCTGTCTCTCTCTCTCTATGTATATATATATAGCTGTCTCTCTCTCTCTATGTATATATATATATAGCTGTCTCTCTCTCTCTCTATGTATATATATATATAGCTGTCTCTCTCTCTATGTATATATATATAGCTGTCTCTCTCTCTATGTATATATATATATAGCTGTCTCTCTCTCTATGTATATATATATATAGCTGTCTCTCTCTCTCTCTATGTATAATATATATATAGCTGTTCTCTCTCTCTCTCTCTATGTATATATATAATAGCTGTCTCTCTCTCTATGTATATATATATATATATAGCTGTCTCTCTCTCTATGTATATATATATATAGCTGTCTCTCTCTCTATGTATATATATATAGCTGTCTCTCTCTCTATGTATATATATATATAGCTGTCTCTCTCTCTCTCTATGTATATATATATATAGCTGTCTCTCTCTCTATGTATATATATATATAGCTGTCTCTCTCTCTCTATGTGTATATATATATAGCTGTCTCTCTCTCTCTATGTATATATATATATAGCTGTCTCTCTCTCTATGTATATATATATATAGCTGTCTCTCTCTCTATGTATATATATATAGCTGTCTCTCTCTCTATGTATATATATATAGCTGTCTCTCTCTCTCTATGTATATATATATAGCTGTCTCTCTCTCTCTCTATGTATATATATATAGCTGTCTCTCTCTCTCTCTATGTATATATATATAGCTGTCTCTCTCTCTCTCTATGTATATATATATATAGCTGTCTCTCTCTCTCTTATGTATAATTATATATAGCTGTCTCTCTCTCTATGTATATATATATATAGCTGTCTCTCTCTCTATTTTTTTTTATATATAGCTGTCTCTCTCTCTATGTATATATATATATAGCTGTCTCTCTCTCTATGTATATATATATATAGCTGTCTCTCTCTCTATGTATATATATATATAGCTGTCTCTCTCTCTATGTATATATATATATAGCTGTCTCTCTCTCTATGTATATATATATATATATAGCTGTCTCTCTCTCTCTCTATGTATATATATTATAGCTGTCTCTCTTCTCTCTATGTATATATATTATAGCTGTCTCTCTCTCTATGTTATATATATATAGCTGTCTCTCTCTCTCTCTATGTATATATATATATAGCTGTCTCTCTCTCTCTCTATGTATATATATATAGCTGTCTCTCTCTCTCTATGTATATATATATATAGCTGTCTCTCTCTCTCTATGTATATATATATAGCTGTCTCTCTCTCTATGTATATATATATATAGCTGTCTCTCTCTCTCTATGTATATATATATATAGCTGTCTCTCTCTCTATGTATATATATATATAGCTGTCTCTCTCTCTATGTATATATATATATATAGCTGTCTCTCTCTCTCTCTATGTATATATATATATAGCTGTCTCTCTCTCTCTCTCTCTATGTATATATATATATAGCTGTCTCTCTCTCTCTATGCATATATATATATAGCTGTCTCTCTCTCTCTATGTATATATATATTAGCTGTCTCTTCTCTCTCTAGTATATATATATATAGCTGTCTCTCTCTCTCTCTATGTATATATATTATAGCTGTCTCTCTCTCTCTCTATGTATATATATATATAGCTGTCTCTCTCTCTCTCTCTATGTATATATATATGCTGTCTCTTCTTCTCTCTCATGTATATATATATAGCTGTCTCTCTCTATGTATATATATATATAGCTGTCTCTCTCTCTATGTATATATATATATAGCTGTCTCTCTCTCTATGTATATATATATATAGCTGTCTCTCTCTCTATGTATATATATATATAGCTGTCTCTCTCTCTCTATGTATATATATATATAGCTGTCTCTCTCTCTCTATGTATATATATATAGCTGTCTCTCTCTCTATGTATATATATATATATAGCTGTCTCTCTCTCTATGTATATATATATATAGCTGTCTCTCTCTCTATGTATATATATATAGCTGTCTCTCTCTCTCTCTATGTATATATATATATAGCTGTCTCTCTCTCTCTCTATGTATATATATATAGCTGTCTCTCTCTCTCTATGTATATATATATATAGCTGTCTCTCTCTCTATGTATATATATATATAGCTGTCTCTCTCTCTCTCTATGTATATATATATAGCTGTCTCTCTCTCTCTATGTATATATATATATAGCTGTCTCTCTCTCTCTATGTATATATATATAGCTGTCTCTCTCTCTATGTATATATATATATAGCTGTCTCCTCTCTACTATGTATATATATATTAGCTGTCTCTCTCTCTATGTATATATATAAGCTGTCTCTCTCTATGTATATATATATAAGCTGTCTCTCTCTCTCTATGTATATATATATATAGCTGTCTCTTCCTCCTCTATGTATATATATATATAGCTGTCTCTCTCTCTCTATGTATATATATATTATAGCGTCTCTCTCTCTCTATGTATATATATATAGCTGTCTCTCTCTCTCTCTATGTATATATATATATAGCTGTCTCTCTCTCTATGTATATATATAATAGCTGTCTCTCTCTCTCTATGTTAATATATATATAGCTGCTCTCTCTCTCTATGTATATATATATATAGCTGTCTCTCTCTCTATGTATATATATATATAGCTGTCTCTCTCTCTCTCTATCTATATATATATATAGCTGTCTCTCTCTCTCTCTATGTATATATATATATAGCTGTCTCTCTCTCTATCTATATATATATATAGCTGTCTCTCTCTATGTATATATATATATAGCTTCTCTCTCCTCTCTATGTATAATATATATAGCTGTCTCTCTCTCTCTATGTATATATATATATAGCTGTCTCTCTCTCTATGTATATATATAATATAGCTGTCTCTCTCTCTCTATGTATATATAATATAGCTGCTCTCTTCCTCTCTCATGTATATAT
>JAPZIH010000676.1:710522-725276 GCA_027410445.1 Discoglossus pictus | reverse complement strand
GAGGCAAGAGACTGTTTGGGTGAAGAGCAGAGGAGGAGGAACAAGTCACTGGGAGCAAAGAGCAGAGGAGGAGGAACAAGTCACTGGGAGAAGAGCAGAGGAGGAGGCAAGAGACTGTTGGGTGAAGAGCAGAGGAGGTGGCAAGAGACTGTTGGGGTGAAGAGCAGAGGAGGAGGAACGAGGTCATTGGGAGAAGAGCAGAGGAGGAGGAGATAAGGTCACTGGGAGAAGAAGAGCAGAGGAGGAGGGAACAAGGTCACTGGGAGAAAATAGCAGAGGAGGAGGAACAGGTCACTGGGAGTAAGAAGAGCAGAGGAAGGAGGAACGAGGTCACTGGGAGAAGAAGAACAAGGAGGAGGAGACAAGAGGTTGTTGGGTGAAGAGCAGAGGAGGAGGCTAGAGACTGTTGGTGAAGAGCGAGGAGGAGGAACGAGGTCACTGGAAGAAGAAGAGCAGGGAAGAGGAACATGGTCACTGGGAGAAGAGCAGAGGAGGAGGCAAGAGACTGTTGGGTGAAGAGCAGAGGAGGCGGCAAGAGACTGTTGGGTGAAGAGCAGAGGAGGCGGCAAGAGACTGTTGGGTGTAGAGCAGAGGAGGAGGAACGAGGTCATTGGGAGAAGAGCAGAGGAGGAGGAATGAGGTCACTGGAGAAAGAAGAGCATGAGGAGGAGGAACAAGGTCACTGGGAGAAGAGCAGAGGAGGAGGAACAAGGTCATTGGGAGCAGAGAAGGAGGAACAAGGGTCATTGGCAGAAGAGCAGAGGAGGAGGAACGAGGTCACTGGGAGAAGAAGAGCAGAGGAGGAGGAACAAGGTCACTGGGAGAAGAAGAGCAGAGGAGGAGGAACAAGGTCACTGGCAGAAGAGCAGAGGAGGAGGAACGAGGTCACAGGGAGAAGAGCAGAGGAGGAGGCAAGAGGTCATTGGATGAAGAGCAGAGGAGGAGGAACGAGGTCATTGGTGAAGAGCAGAGGAGGAGGAACAAGGTGACTGGGGAGAAGAGCAGGAGGAGGAGGAACGAGGTCACTGGGAGAAGAGCAGAGGAGGAGGCAAGAGGTCATTGGATGAAGAGCAGAGGAGGAGGAACGAGGTCATTGGGTGAAGAGCAGAGGAGAGGAACAAGGTCACTGGGAAGAAGAGCAGAGGAGGAGGAGGAACGAGGTCACTGGGAGAAGAGCAGAGGAGGAGGAGGAACGAGGTCACTGGGAGAAGAGCAGAGGAGGAGGAACGAGGTCACTGGGAGAAGAGGAGCGGAGGAGGAGGAACGAGGTCACTGGGAGAAGAGCAGAGGAGGAGGAACGAGGTCACTGGGAGAAGAGCAGAGGAGGAGGCAAGAGACTTTTTTGGTGAAGAGCAGAGGAGGAGCTGGGAGTGGTGGGATGGAGGGCAAAGTTTGTTCAAAATAATCTAGCTTCAAAAACAAACAATCTAGCTTCAAAACAAACAAGTCAATTAAAAAAAACTGATGTAATAAATAGATTTAGAGGCAAAAGCTTTCAAATAAATTTGGAAAATCAGTAACTTTCATTTAACCAAATATAGTCCATCTGGGTCTATAAAATAGTTTTACACGTGATACGTATCATAGTAAGACTGGTTACTCACCTTCACTGATATTTACAGATTGTCCTCCTTAACCTCCTGGTGACTCCTCACATCCGTCCCTCCTTCACTTCCTGTACAGATATATAGAAGATAATTAAATTGGTATTTGTTTTATTATTTATGACCAGAATAGACCACAGACAAAGGTAGTCTGCAAGCTTCAAACTATATCAAACATTTTACTGTTTGAAATACAGTGCCTTGCAAAAGTATTCACCCCCCCATGACTTTTTACCTATTTTGTTACATTACAGCCTTACGTTCAATGTTTTATTAATATGAATTTTTATGTGGCGGATCAGAACACAATAGTCTAAGTTAGTGAAATGAAATGAAAAAAATATATACCATAAAACTATTTTTTAGAAACAGAAAACGGGCACGTGCGTATGTATTCACCCCCTTTGTTACGAAGCCCATAAAAAGCTCTGGTGCAACCAATTACCTTTAGAAGTCACATATTAGTGAAATGATGTCCACCTGTGTGCAATCTAAGGGTCACATGATCTGTCATTACATATACACACCTTTTTTTTGAAAGGCGCCAGAGGCTGCAACACCTAAGCAAGGGCACCACTAACAAAACACTGCCATGAAGACCAAGGAACTCTCCAAACAAGTAATGGACAATGTTGTTGAGAAGTACAAGTCAGGGTTAGGTTATAAAAAATATCCAAATCTTTGATGATCCCCAGGAGCACCATCAAATCTATCATAACCAAATGGAAAGAACATGGCGCAACAGCAAACCTGCCAAGAGACTGCCGCCCACCAAAACTCACGGACCGGGCAAGGAGGGCATTAATCAGAGAGGCAGCACAAAGACCTAAGGAAACCCTGGAGGAGCTGCAGAGATCTACAGCAGAGACTGGAGTATCTGTACATAGGACGACAATAAGCCATACGCTCAATATAGTTGGGCTTTATGGCAGAGTGGCCAGAAGAAAGCCATTAATTTTCAGCAAAAAACAAAATGGCACGTTCTGAGTTTGGGAAAAGGCATGTGGGAGACTCCCAAAATGTATGGAGGAATGTGCTCTGGTCTGATCAGACTAACATTGAACTTTTCGTACATCAAAGAAAACGCTATGTCTGGCGCAAACCCAACACATCACATCACCCAAAGAGCACCATCCAACAGTGACACATGGCGGTGGCATCATGCTGTGGGATGTTTTTCAGCAGCCGGGACTGGAAAACTGGTCAGAGTTGAGGGAAAGATGGATGGTGCTAAATACAGGGATATTCTTGTACCTGCACCACTCTGTGCTTGATTTGAGGCCAGGACGGAGGGTCACCTTCCAGCAGGACAATGACACCAAACACACTGCTAAAGCAACACTTGGGGGGTCTAAGGGGAAACATGTAAATGTGTTGGAATGGCCGAGTCACAGCCCAGACCTCAAGCCAATAGGAAATCTGAGGTCAGACTTAAAGATGGCTGCTCACCAAGCGCAAACTATCCAACTTGTAGGAGCTGGTGGCAATGGGAGGAAGAATGGGCAAAGATCTCAGTGGTAAGATGTGGCAAGCTCATAGAGACTTATCCAAAGTGACTTAGAGCAGTGATTGGCACAAAAGGTGGATCTACAAAGTATTGGCTTTAGGGGGTGAATAGTTATGCACAGGGACTTTTTCTGTTATTTTGTCCTATTTGTTGTTTGCTTCACAATAAAAACAAACAAAAAAGAAAACATCTTCATAGTTGTGGCATGTTCTGTAAATTAAATGATGCAAATCCCAAACACTCCATGTTACTTCCAGGTTGTGAGGCAACAAAACACGAAAAATGCCAAGGGGGTGAATACTTTTGCAAGACACTGTATATATAACATAACATAGGTCTCGTCTATCTCCTGTCCTCAGAAGACCAGTATGTCTTTTCAGATTACAGAATTAATGTTAAATGGCGTCTCTCTGACTCCTCAGATACCCAGCAATGTTTGTACCAAGCGCCACTTTATAGCAACTTCCTTTACAAGTTAATAGATTTTAGTGTTATTCTTGTTCCCAGAATGCAGTGTAATAACTGTATTTCTCGGAATTCTTGGCAGATATATAATGCTGTATATCTCAGGAATTATAAACCTGTAGAAAACAGCTAGTGAAATGTAAAACAGGTTTAATGCTCTTTTAGGTGAAATACGCTTGTTCTGGAGTGTCAGTGATCCTTTAGAGAATGTATTATTAATGTCCTTATTGTGTATTACTTCCTCACCTTCCCTGATACTCCCAGGACTCTCCTCCTCCTCCTTCATCGGCTGCTGATCTCTTATATTCAGATCTTCTTGTTCAACCTTGGAGACAACTGGAGGCCTCACATCTAAAGGTCCTACAGAGAGAGATAAACAGATTATAGACTTTCACCATTTTATTATTTACTATCGATCTGGTGTTTGTGTCTTATTAATATCTAAATCCTTTAGTAGAAAGATCCACAAAGACAGAAACGACCGAATGTTATTACTTTGTATGGAGAGAAGACCAGATAGTGTGTCATTGTGGAGAAAATCACCTTTATCATGAGCTGCGATGTGTGTAAAACTTCTTGGGTGAGAGATGGAGGAGAAATACACCCCAATAAGGACTGAAGTAAGTGATAATTGTCCATAAGATGTTACTCACCTTCACTGATATTTACAGGAATTTCCTCCTCTTTAATCTCCCGGGGACTCCTCATATTTGTCTCTTCTTCTTGGTCAGACTCCAAGAGACCTGATGGTGTCACTTTGTCACTGTCTGTACAAAGAAACATGAGACGGTCACACGCTGGGATTTGTTACACGTCTTTATGTCTGTACAAATAAACATGACACGGTCACACGCTGGGATTTGTTACACGTCTTTATGGTCAGTACAAATAAACATGAGACGGTCACACGCTGGGATTTGTTACACGTCTTTATGGTCAGTACAAATAAACATGAGACGGTCACACACTGGGATTTGTTATACATCTTTATGATCAGTACAAATAAACATAAGATGGTCACACGCTGGGATTTGTTACATGTCTTTATGATCAGTACAAATAAACATAAGATGGTCACACGCTGGGATTTGTTACATGTCTTTATGATCAGTACAAATAAACATAAGATGGTCACACGCTGGGATTTGTTACATGTCTTTATGATCAGTACAAATAAACATGAGATGGTCACACGCTGGGATTTGTTACACGTCTTTGTGGTCTGCACAAATAAACATTAGATGGTCACACGCTGGGATTTGTTACACGTCTTTATGATCAGTACAAATAAACATGAGATGGTCACACGCTGGGATTTGTTACATGTCTTTATGGTCTGTACAAATAAACATGAGATGGTCACACGCTGGGATTTGTTACACGTCTTTGTGGTCTGCACAAATAAACATTAGATGGTCACACGCTGGGATTTGTTACACGTCTTTATGATCAGTACAAATAAACATGAGATGGTCACACGCTGGGATTTGTTACATGTCTTTATGGTCTGTACAAATAAACATGAGATGGTCACACGCTGGGATTTGTTACACGTCTTTATGGTCTGTACAAATAACATGAGATGGTCACAAGCTGGGATATGTTACACGTCTTTATGGTCTGTACAGAACAAGTGTCCAATATTATGGGAGCTGGAGAACTGACAAAAAAAAACATAAAAAAAGATAAATAACCAGATAAATATTATTATAGTTTATTTATAACGCGCCAACATATTCTGTAGCGCTGATTATCAATACATTTATACCAACTAGTAAAGGTCACCCATATACATATATGTAATGTAAATAAAATTACAGTAGTAGTGTATTCCTCTTAAGAATCTCACTGGAAAAAAAGTCTTTAAAATATCTTATTTCCTTTATGTTTTAACTAAGTGTGAAGATCCTGAAAAGCTACAGACAATCCCTTTGGCTACAGGAACTCCCCACTAAATCGTCGATCTTCGTTAATGGTATCCGGCTAACGGATCAGAACATGTACATATATCTTATCTTAGGAAAATAATAAAGCCCTCCTGTTAAATGAAACACACCATCCTCTATGCGTTCCAAGTAACAATAACACTTTATTTTTTACAGCAACCTCTATCACGCATTTTTTCATGTCTGTGGGAGGACCTATCCCAAAAATCCTCTCCCCGATCAGGATCATGCAGCAAGGGATCAGCAGCTGAGTTTTTTTTTTAGTTTTGTAAATCTAAAATGGCGATTTACACAACTAAAGCAACGGTTGGCCCCCGCGCACGCGGCATATTTCTAATGCACAGTTGGGACATTGATGACGATTTCTCCTCAGGGCAGCGACAGGCCAAATGTACAGTGGATATAAAAAGTCTACACACCCCTGTTAAAATGTCAGGTTTCTGTGCTGTAAAAAAATGAGACAAAGGTAAATCATTTCAGAACTTTTTCCACCTTAAATGTGACCTATAAACTGTACAACTCAATTGAAAAACAAACTGAAATCTTTTAGGTGGAGGTAAGAAAGAGAAAAATAATGTGGTTGCATAAGTCTTCACACCCTCCTATAACTGGGGATGTAGCTGTGTTCAGAAGTAAGCAATCACATTCCAAATCGTGTTAAATAGGAGTCAGCATTCACTTGCCATTATTTAAAGTGCCTCTGATTAACCCAAAATAAAGTTCAGCTGCTCTAGTTGGTCTTTCCTGAAATGTTCTTAGTCGCATCCCACAGCAAAAGCCATGGTCCACAGAGAGCTTCCAAAGCATCAGATGCATCTCATTTTAAAAAGGTATCAGTCAGTAGAAGGGTACAAAAGAATTTCCAAGGCATTAGATATACCATGGAACACAGTAAAGACAGTCATCATCAAGTGGAGAAAATATGGCACAACAGTGACATTACCAAGAACTGGAGCTCCCTCCAAAATTGATGAAAAGACGAGAGGAAAACTGGTCTGGGAGGCTACCAAGAGGCCTACAGCAACATTAAAGGAGCTGCAGGAATATCTGGCAAGTACTGGCTGTGTGGTACATGTGACAACAATCTCCCATATTCTTCATATGTCTGGGCTATGGGGTAGAGTGGCAAGACGCAAGCCTTTTCTTATGAAGAAAAACATCCAAGCCAGGCTACATTTTGCAAAAACACATCTGAAGTCTCCCAAAAGCGTGTGGGAAAAGGTGTTATGGTCTGATAAAACCAAGGTTGAACCTTTTGGCCATAATTCCAAAAGATATGTTTTGGTGCAAAAACAACACTGCACATCACCAAAAGAACACCATACCCACAGTGACGCATGGTGGTGGCAGCATCATGCTTTGGGGCTGGAACTGGGGCCTTAGTTAAGATGGAGGGAATTATGAACAGTTCCAAATACCAGTCAATATTGGCACAAAACCTTCAGGCTTCTGCTAGAAAGCTGAACATGAAGAGGAACTTCATCTGTCAGCATGACGACGACCCAAAGCATACATCCAAATCACCAAAGGAATGGCTTCACCAGAAGAAGATTCAAGTTTTGGAATGGCCCAGCCAGAGCCCAGACCTGAATCCCATTGTGATCTGAAGAGGGCTGTGCCCAGGAGATGCCCTCGCAATCTGACAGAGCAAAGAAGAGTGGGCAAATCTTACCAAGTCACAATGTGCCATGCTGATAGACTCATACCCAAAAAGACTGAGTGCTGTAATAAAATCACAAGGTGCTTCAACAAAGTATTAGTTTAAGGGTGTGCAGACTTATGAAACCATATTATTTTATTTTTATATGTTTTCTTCCCTCTACCTAAAAGATTTCAGTTTGTATTTCAATTGAGTTGTACAGTTTATAGGTCACATTAAAGGTGGAAAAAGTTCTGAAATTATTTATCTTTGTCTCATTTTTTTACAGCACAGAAACCTGACATTTTAACAGGGGTGTGTAGACTTTTATATCCACTGTACATATCTCTCTCGCTCCATCTCTCTTCCCCTCTCTATCTTCTCTCTCCCCGCCCACTCTTTCTCTATCTTTCTCCCCTCCTCTGCCCCCTCTCTTCCTCCCCTCCCCCCTTTCTCTCTCCCTCTCCATCTATCTCCCCATCCCTCTCTCCTCACTATATCTCTCTCCTCTCTATCTATATATCTCTCCCTCTCACCTCCCCCTCCTTGCTTTCTCCTCCCATAGCCTCCCTCTCTCTCTCCCCTATCTTCCTCTGTTTCCCCCTCTCTATTCTCCTCTATATATATCTTCCTCTCTCTCCCCTCTCCGTCTCTCATATATCTCTAACCTCTCTCTTTGCCTACATATCTCTGTCTCTCCCTCTCTATCTTCTCTCTCCCCTTCACTTCACTCTATCTTCCTCCTCTCCTCTGCCCCCTCTCGTCCTCCCTCCCCTCTCTATCTCCCCATCACTCTCTCCTCACTATCTCTCTCTCTCTCCATTTATCTCTCCCTCTCTCTCCTCCCCCTCCTTGCTTTCTCCTCCCCATAGCCTCCCTCTCTCTCCCCCTATCTTCTTCTGTTTCCCCCTCTCTATTCTCCTCTATATATCTCTTCCTCTCTCTCCCCTCTCCCTCTCTCATATATCTCTAACCTCTCTCTTTGCCTACATATCCCTGTCTCTTCCTCTCTATCTTCTCTCTCCCCTTCACTCTATCTTACTCCTCTCCTCTGCCCCCTCTCTATCTCCCCATCACTCTCTCCTCACTATCTCTTTCTCTCCATTTATCTCTCTCTCTCTCCACCCCTCTCCTTTCTTTCTTCTCCCCATAGCCCCTCTATCTCTCTCTCCCCTATCTTCCTCTATCTCTTTCCCCCTCTCTCTCTTCCCCCTATCTCTCTGTCTATTTCTCTGAACTCTCAATCTATCTCTCCACTCTCTCTCCCTTCCACCTCTTTTTCTCTCTCGCCACCCCTCTCCTCTCTATTTATATATCCCCCTCTTGTCGCTCCTTTCTTTCCCCTCCCCTCTCTTTCTTTCTCTCTCACTCTCTATCTATCTTCCTTTCCTCCCTAATCTCTATGTATCTGCCCTCTCCATCTCTCTCATATATATCTCCCTCCTCCTCCCTGTCTCTTTCCCTACCTCTTGACTCCCTTACTCTACCCCTCTCTCTGCTATCTATCTCTCATTCCTTCTATCTCTATCTCCACTCTATCTATATCTCTCCCCCCTCCCCATCTATCTCTCCTCTCTCTATATCTCTTTCCCTCTCCCTCCTCATATGTCTCTAACCTCTCTCTTGGCCTACATATCTCGGTCTCTCCCTCTCTATCTTCCTCCTCTCCTTTGCCCCCTCTCTATCTTCCCATCACTCTCTTCTCATCTATCTCTCCCCTATCTCTCTCTCCATTTATCTCTCTCACCCCACCCCTCTCCTTTTTTCCCCTCTCTCTCTCCCCTATCTTCCTCTATCTGTTCCCCCCTCTCTCTCTCTCCCCTAGCTCTCTATCTATTTATCTGTCTATTTCTCTGAACTCTGAAATCTATCTCTCCCTTCCCACTCTCTCTCACTTCCCCCCTCTCTTTTTCTCTCCCCACCCCGCTCCCCCCTCCTCTCTATTTATATATCCCCCTCTTCTCGCTCCTTTCTTTCCCCTCTCTATCTCTCTCTTCCTTCTCCTATATACACACATCTCCTTCCCCGTCTATCTCTATCCATCACTCCCCCCTCTCTATCTCTATGTATTCCCCCTCTCTCTCTCCTATCTATTTAACTCTCCCTGCTTCTCCTATATATACACATCTCCCTCCCTCCCTATCTCTATCCCCTCCCCTCTCTTTCTGTTCACATCTCCTTCCCCCTCTCTCTCCCCCATCTTTACCTCCCCCCTCTATTTCTCCACTACCCCAGTTCTCTCTCTCGCCCTCTCTCTGTCTCTCAATTTCTCCCCCTCATTCTCCTCTGTTTATTTATCTCCCCCCTCTCTCAATCTATCTTGCTCCCCTCTCTCTGTCCCCCCTCTCTATCTATCTTCCTCCCCCTCTTTCCCTTCCCCCTCACTCCCCTCCTCCTGTCTCTCTCTCCTCTTCCCTAACTCTCTCTCTCGCTCCCTCTCTCTGTATCTCCCTCCCCTCTCTCATATTTATATCCCTCTCTCTCATCTCTATGTACCCCCCTCCCTATCTCTCTTCTATCTCCCTCTCTCTTGTACTCTCTCCCCCATTCTCCTCTGTCTATCTCTCTCTCCCTTCGCCCTCTATCCCCACTCTTCTATCTATCTATCTCTCCCTCCCTCACCCCCTCCTAACTCTCTAGCTCTCCCTCCCCCTCAATTCTCTATCTATCGGTCACCTCTCTCCCCCTCCCCTCTCTAAACTCTCTGCGTCCCTCCTCATCTCTCTTCACTACGATTCTCTCCCTCCCCCTCAACTCTCTATCCCCTCTCCCTCCCTCATATGTCTCTAACCTCTCTCTTTGCCTACATATCTCTGTCTCTCCCTCTCTATCTTCCTCCTCTCCTTTGCCCCCTCTCTTCCTCCCTCCCCTGTCTATCTCCCTATTACTCTCTTCTCATCTATCTCTCCCCTATCTCTCTCTCCATTTATCTCTCTCTCCATTTATCTCTCTCACCCCACCCCTCTCCTTTCTTTCCCCTCTCTCTCTCCCCTATCTTCCTCTATCTGTTCCCCCCTCTCTCTATCTCTCTCCCCTAGCTCTCTATCTATTTATCTGTCTATTTCTCTGAACTCTGAAATCTATCTCTCCCTTCCCACTCTCTCTCACTTCCCCCTCTCTTTTTCTCTCCCCACCCGCTCCCCCTCTCCTCTCTATTTATATATCCCCCTCTTCTCGCTCCTTTCTTTCCCCTCTCTATCTCTCTCTTCCTTCTCCTATATATACACACATCTCCTTCCCCGTCTATCTCTATCCATCACTCCCCTCCTTCTCTATCTATCTCTCCTATCTATCTCTCCCCTCTCTGTTCACCCTCTGTATCTATCTCCTTCCCCCTCTCTCTCCCCATCTTTCCTTCCCCCTCCTCCCTCTATTTCTCCCCTCCCCTAGTTCTCTCTCTCACCCTCTCTGTTTCCCCTTCTCTATCTCTCAATTTCTCCCCCTCATTCTCCTCTCTATTTATTTATCTCCCCCTCTCTCAATCTATCTTGCTCCCCTCTCTCTGTTCCCCCTCTCTATCTATCTTCCTCCCCCTCTTTCCCTTCCCCCTCACTCCCCTCCTCCTGTCTCTCTCTCTCCTCTTCCCTAACTCTCTCTCTCTCGCTCCCTCTCTCTGTATCTCCCTCCCATCTCTCATATTTATATCCCTCTCTCTCTCTCTAATCTCTATGTACCCCCCTCCCTATCTCTCTTCTATCTCCCTCTCTCTTGTACTCTCTCCCCCATTCTCCTCTATCTCTCTCCCTTCACCCTCTATCCCCCCTCTTCTATCTATCTCTCCCTCCCTCACCCCCTCCTAACTCTCTAGCTCTCCCTCCCCCTCAATTCTCTATCTTTCCCCTCTCTCTCCCTCCCCCTCTCTAAACTCTCTGCCTCCCTCCTCATCTCTCTTCACTCCAATTCTCTCCCTCCCCCTCAACTCTCTATCTCTCTCTCCCTCCCCCTCTTTCAACTCTCTATCTCTCTCTGCCTTTAGTTGTGTCTTGCATAAGATAGTGTTGAATTCTGGAGATGACTTTTACATGAGAAGACAACATTTAGTTAGTGACTGTATGTGAGGGATGAAAGTCAGGGCGGGGTCCAGTAGAACCCCAAGACAACGGGCTTGGGAGGAGGGGGTGATGATGTCATTGTTGACAGTGAGAGAGATGAGAGGAATTGATGGTAAAGGGAGGGACGATAAGGAGTTCAGTCTTAGACATGTTGAGTTTGAGATGGTGGGTGGACATCCAAGAGAATATGCTAGAGAGGCAGTTGGAGATTTGTGTGTCATCTGCATAGAGATGATACTGAAGACCAAAAGAGTTTATAAGGGTACCAAGTGAGGATGTGTGGATAGAGAAGAGGAGGGGGCCTAGGACTGATCCTTGGGGTACAACAAACAGACAGGGGGTAAGGAGAAGAAGAGGTGTAGGAGAAGGAGATACTAAATGATCGATTTTGTAGGTATGATGAGAACCACGAGAGAGAGCAGGGTCTCGAATACTGAGGGAGGCGAGGATATGGAGTAGAAGTGGGTGGTCAACTGTGTCAAAGGCAGCAGAGAGATCTAGAAGAAGGAGAATAGAAAAGTGACCTTTTGATTTGGTGGTGAGCAGGTCACTAGTAAATTTAGTGAGAGCGGTCTCAGGAGAGTGTTGGGGCCAAAAGCCAGATTGGAAGGTGTCAAGAAGGGAGTCTGAGGAAATAAAGCTGGTAAGGCGGTTATGTGATATATAATTAGTTGTCACGTTTGCGACAAATCGCAGTTTGATAACTGCGCATCACGCAACGGGACACGCATGCATATAGCCCGGCATAAGCAGCGCATCCACATTGCGCAACGGGACGCGTGTGCAAATTGCGCAAAGGGGCCGTGCAAGTGCACTGCATGGCGGCGTCACGCGCAGGCGCATTGTGCGCTGAAGAGGAGGGGAGACACACAGGGAAGGGAGAGGAGTGGGGACAAACACCGGACAGAAAGAGGAAGGGGAAAGAGACACAGGGGAGTGGGAGGAGGGGGAAAGAGACACAGGGGAGTGAGGAGGGGGAGAGACACAGGGGAGTGAGGAGGGGGAGAGACACAGGGGAGTGAGGAGGGGGGAGAGAAACAGGGGTATGAGAGGGGGAGAGACACATGGGAGTGAGAGGAGGGGGGAGAGACACATGGGAGTAAGAGGAAGAGGGGAACAGACACATGGGAGTGAGAGGAGGAGGGGAACAGACACAGGGGAGTGAGAGGAGGGGGGGGGAGACACAGGGGAGTGAGAGGAGGGGGGAAGAGACACAGGGGAGTGAGAGGAGGGGGGAAGAGACACAGGGGAGTGAGAGGAGGGGGAAGAAACACAAAGGAGTGAGAGGAGGGGGGAAGAGACACAAATAAGTGAGAGGAGGGGGTGAGAGACACACAGGAGTGAGAAGAGGGGGTAAGAGACACAGGGAGGGGGGAGAAACATGGGTAGGAAATGGCTAGACACTTAGGGGAGGGAGAGGAGAGACACAGAGGAGAAGGGGAGTGAGAGGAGGGGGGGAGACACAGGGGAGTGAGAGGAGGGGGGAAGAGACACAGGGGAGTGAGAGGAGGGGGGAAGAGACACAGGGGAGTGAGAGGAAGGGGAAGAGACAAAAAGGAGTGAGAGGAGGGGGAAGAGACACAGAGGAGGAGGGTAGACACACATGGGAGGGAGAGGTGGGGGAAGAGACACAGGATGGAAGTGGGGGATGAACAGACATGGGGGAAAGAGACACAGGGAAGGGAGATGGGGCAGGAGACACAAAGGAGGGAGAGGGGGCAGGAGACACAGGGGAGGGAGAGGGGGGCAGGAGACACGAGGGAAGACACAGGGTGGAGAGGCATAAAGGAGTGAGAGGAGGGGGGAGAGACACAGGGGAATGAGAGGGGGAGAGACACAGGGGAATGAGAGGGGGAGAGACACAGGGGAATGAGAGGGGGAGAGACACAGGGGAATGAGAGGGGGGAGAGACACAGGGGGAATGAGAGGGGGAGAGACACAGGGGAATGAGAGGGGGAGAGACACAGGGGAATGAGAGGGGGGAGAGACACAGGGGAATGAGAGGGGGAGAGACACAGGGGAATGAGAGGGGGAGAGACACAGGGGGAATGAGAGGGGGAGAGACACAGGGGAATGAGAGGGGGAGAGACACAGGGGAATGAGAGGGGGAGAGACACAGGGGAATGAGAGGGGGAGAGACACAGGGGAATGAGAGGAGGGAGGAAGAGACACAAAGGAGTGAGAGGAGGGGGAAGAGACACAAAGGAGTGAGAGGAGGGGGAAGAGACACAAAGGAGTGAGAGGAGGGGGAAGAGACACAAAGGAGTGAGAGGAGGGGGAAAAGACACAAAGGAGTGAGAGGAGGGAGGAGAGACACAAAGGAGTGAGAGGAGGGGGAAGAGACACAAAGGAGTGAGAGGAGGGGGAAGAGACACAAAGGAGTGAGAGGAGGGGGGAGAAACACACAGGAGTGAGAAGAGGGGGAGAGACACACAGGAGTGAGAAGAGGGGGAGAGACACACAGGAGTGAGAAGAGGGGGAGAGACACACAGGAGTGAGAAGAGGGGGAGAGACACACAGGAGTGAGAAGAGGGGGAGAGACACACAGGAGTGAGAAGAAGGGGGAAGAGACACAGGGGTGGGGGGAAAAACATGGGTAAGAGAAGGGTAAACACATAGGGGAGGGAGAGGAGGGGGAGACACAGGGGATTGAGAGGAAGGGGGAAGAGACACAGGGGAGTGAGAGGAGGGGGAGACACAGGGGATTGAGAGGAAGGGGAAGAGACAAAAAGGAGTGAGAAGAGGGGGAAGAGACACAGAGGAGGAGGGTAGACATACATGGGAGGGAGGGGGAAGAGAGACAGGGGATGGAAATGGGAGGGGGACAGACACGAGGGAGGGGGAAGAGACATGGGGGAAAGAGACACAGGGGAGGGAGATGGGGCAGAAGACACAGGGGAGGGAGAGGGGGGCAAGAGACACGGGGGAAGACACAGGGGGAGAAGGGGTAAAAACACAGGGGGGAGGAGACACAAGGGAGGGGAGGAGGGGGAAATGAGACACAAGGGAGGAAGTAGACAGAGGGAGAGACTCGTAATGAGCGCCAAAGGTGGTCATCGCGACGCCAGTAAAGTAGAGGGGAGAGGCTCCCATTGTGTGGTAAAGGGCATTGCCAGGATTCACATTTTATTGCCGTCATTTTTGACAGGCAAGTTGCTAGTATATATAGTACCCCCTCTATCTATATCTCTTCCCCCCTCTCTCTATCTCTTCCCCCTCTCTCTATCCATCTCCTCCCCCTCTCTCTATCCATCTCCTCCCCCTCTCTCTATCCATCTCTTCCCCCTCTCTCTATCCATCTCTTCCCCCTCTCTCTATCCATCTCTTCCCCCTCTCTCTACCCATCTCTTCCCCCTCTCTCTACCCATCTCTTCCCTCTCTCTCTTTCCCCTCTCTCTATCTCTCTCTTCCCCCTCTCTCTATCTCTCTCTTCCCCCCTCTCTATCTCTCTCTTCCCCCCTCTCTATCTCTCTCTTCCCCCCTCTCTATCTCTCTCTTCCCTCCTCTCTATCTATCTCTTCCCCCTCTCTATCTATCGCTT
>JAPZIH010000676.1:670522-705522 GCA_027410445.1 Discoglossus pictus | reverse complement strand
AGTAGACAATGTTTTTAGTAAAAATGCGCCCATCCTCTAATAAATCGCCTTGACTTTCATTGTTTTCAATGTAAACTTTAATAGCCTGTGGATTTTTGCTCCGTAATAAGGCAACGTACAATTGGCCATGTGCAAATACTGCTTGTTCTAAGAAAATACCCACAGATTTGAAAGTTTGTCCTTGTGATTTATTAATGGTCATGGCAAATGCCATAATGATGGGAAATTGTCTTCTTTGAAGTATAAAAGGGAGACTACTTTCACTTGGTGCTAAATCTATCCTTGGTATGAAAACTCTCTCTCCTACCAGTTAAAATTTCAGCATCTATGAAATAGTCCTTTAATTGTTGAACAATTAATCTTGTCCCATTGCATAGGCCTTTTTTGGGGTTCATATTTCGCAGTAACATGACAATTGCACCTTTCTTTAGCTGCAAAATATGTGGTGGCATTCCAGAAGGAGTTAGTGAGTTTATGAATTCAGTGGAAAAGTTTGCCCGACTTTCTTTGTCATCAGCAAGTACAGAATCAGCACTGTGATAATTTCTTTGGGGTGCATTAATTTTTTTAAAGATTTCGTTATTGAGGATTAATGCATCCTTATTTTTACATGTTAGTATGACTTGATTGGCAAGCTTGGAATATTCCTGGTTATTTATGCTACCTTCAAATATAGCTGATATAATATCTTGGTGACAAATCATATGAGGTGGGATGTGCACAGTGTCGTCAGGTAAATTTGGTATTTTTTCTGTTTTGCCTTCTCCAATTGTAATAAGCCAATCATTGAAATCATTTTGGCCTTCTGATCTCATGTTTTGTTGCAGTTGAAGATACTTTATACATGTTTCGATAATGTCAGTTCGATTTCCATGTACAACGACAGGTAACGTTTGTCTAAAATCGCCACCTAACAACATTAACTTTCCACCAAATGGAAAAGTATTATCCATGACTTCACAAAGCAAACGGTCAATACATTGGAGGGCATAGCATGACATCACTGTGGCCTCATCTATTATAATTAATTTACTTTTTTGCATTTTTTTTTGCTTGTAATGATGTCATGTGAATATCTGACACTGAGGTTTCTAAAAAAGGCACTGGCAGTTTAAAGCCACTATGTACAGTTCTTCCACCTTCTAACAAAAGTGCAGCAATTCCAGTTGTGGCAAATGCGAGTGCTATTTGACCTTGTGCTCGTACAAAACTCATTAATAAAATATATAGATACGTTTTTCCTGATCCGCCAGGTCCATCGAGATAGAAATAACGCTCTTTGACCATGTCATCATCTAGTGCATTTTTGATGGCATTAAATGCTTGCAATTGTAATGTATTTGAAGTTGCAAGTCTTTCTTCTGTCGTTTGTACTTGTAGTTAAATGTCATAGTCTTCAAATTTTATGTCATCTATAAGACTTGGATCAGGCAGATTAAAACTTGCACAACTTAATCCATGAGTTAAAAATACTTCTTGGATTTCCATTAATGCTTTTAAGTGTGCAATAGGTTCATTGTATCGTTGCATAAAGTCTTCAGCCATATTACTTTTAAATGTGTCCCACAAAGCTAATGCATTTGGAGCATTTGAGAAGATACAAATTAATGCAAATTGTTCCCTCATCTGCTGTGGCATTTGACATAGTGCTGCTTCTTCTAGACATCTTTCCCATTCTGTATCATAGCTAGTAAGTTTCTATGTCTTGCAGCTAAATGGAAGGATTCATAAACTATGTCATTAACAGTTCTTAATGTGTTCAAAACTTTGTGCTCCAGGAACATTTAAAAGTAGTACTCGTAAGCAGAAACGTTCAAGGTCTCTTGGACTGACTGTGTAAATTCTTGGGATTATGTTATTTCCTCTGCTTTTTCTTGGTCTCCATAATCAGTTCACAAAAAACATAGTGATATGGAATTTCAATATATAAGAATTGTGTTGCTTGTGAATCTGTAGAATTTAATTCAAACCATGCAGTTAGTGTAGTGTGACGATGCTCACTTTGGGCCAATGCATTACTTTAATTTCCAGCATGGAAATACACTAAATGTCTTTGTGGCAAATGTACTGCTAATCTATATACTGCATGTGATATATCATGCATTTAAATTTTTAAAATGCGCCACATAGCTTCTGGTGCACTTACATAGCGAGCATCTACATGAGATGCAAGTTCATCATGTACTAACTCAGTGCTTTCGGTGTTGTCTGCACTTTTGACGACTACAGTAGCTGCATCATAGCCTTTGTAAATATATTCATACACATATTTAATTGATTTGATGGAAGTGCAGGCTTCTACATTAATGTGTGCATTATACTTCATGAGTAAATGTGGATTGTAGGGTACCACATATATATTGTCAACCTTTTTTCCATGAATAATGGCACTATCTCCTTCTCTTCTTGTATAAAGTGGATAGCCATCACAGTTGGCATAAGTTTTGTCTCTATAATCTTTAGGAAAATCTTTGGAACATTTATTATTTTCCATACATGGTGATTGTGGATTAAGCTCGCCACAGGGTCCATGAATCATGCGATGAGTTACAATCTCATATAGTCTATCATATAGTTCTGGATCTGGTAGTTCAGCAACAATGACTGCATCCACTTTGTCACCAGTATCTAATTTATCTTTTTCTTAGAGTATTTTGAGAAGATGTGCATGTGGAAGGCCTCTTTTTTGAAATTCAATTGTATATACATAAGCAAGACATTTGCCAAATAAGTGACTTATAGTGATGTCACGTATTAATTAAGTAATTAAATTTAATTTTGAAAACTCTGGCTACTAAATCTGGTCTATCGGAAGCACTTTGGCCAAGAAGTACATTTTTGTGTAATTTCTGGCCATTGGGGATTACATGTAAATGTAATAAATAAATTGGGTTTGCCAAATTTGGTGACAATTGCCATAGCATCATTGTATCTTTCTCTCATATTTTGAGGAGATCCTTGAAAAGAAGATGGTAAAATTATGGCTTTGCCAGCTGTCATGTCTCTGCTTGTAGCCACGTCAGCAACATAGTCCATTAGTCCACAATATTGTTCTATGGCACCTTCTGCTCCCTGGGGTACACACTGCCGCTGGGGGGGAAGGACGACACCTTCGGCCCCCTGGGGTACACACTGCCGCTGGGGAGGAAGGATGGCACCTTCCGCTCCCTGGGGTACACACTGTCGCTGGGGAGGAAGGACGGCACCTTCTGCTCCCTGGGATACACACTGTCGCTGGGGAGGTGAATTAGTTGGAGTATTCCACGTGGAGCGGTTTCTGTTTCTGGGACCGTCTCTCTGCATGTGGCCCTGCTAATTCCACGTGTGGCACCTGATGTACCGTGGAGGGGTTTGGTAGTTCCCACCACCCGGACGCAGTGCTGGGGGGGTGTTAATGGTGGGAGGTGGGTTAGCAGCTCCCAAGATGGACCGCCCCCATGCCCGCTGCTTTTCCATTATGTATTCGTGGACATCTGTCATTAACCATTCCAAGGTTATTGTGGGAAGCGTACCTGGGAAAAAGGCCAGTCTGCTTTGGAGTTCTCTTCCAAACTCATTCTGTGTGCTGTCCGTAAGAGGTGCTGTAGCCGCTGCCCGGTCTCCCTCCATGAGTTCCTTTCTGTCTGCATCCCTGTAGTCCGCGGCCGCCTCCTCCTCCTCATCATGGAACGCTGTCCGAAAACTAGCCGGTTCCATCCTGCTGTAGCCAGGGGCGCTGTACGGATACTAGTGTTGCCCTCAATTTGTAACTCCACGGAATGGTGTCTCCTGTAGCTGTCCTTCTGACAGTGGGAACAATTCCGCCACTTGCCACCAAATGTAACAGAGTTGGAACACGAATCCAATATCTCTGCTGGTATACGGTAAAATATCCAAGAAGCACTACAGTCTCACCATCCCCAACCTCCCATATTGGACGACACTCAATTGGGAGTCAAATAATACTGTCTTTATTTTGTTGTGCAGAAATATATATACACATCCCCCATAGTTGGCCACACAATACACATAGAGGGACAATAGGTGTGGTCACACCCCCCTGAGGCTACCTGGCAACTTTGATACAATCAGACATTGATTAGATCATCCTTCCCTTTGTTCCATCTTCACAATGTGAACACTTCACACAATGGACCTCTCTTGCTTATGAGGAGCTCTTGTAATAGGATTATCTATTATGCCAAGGTCTGCAATAGTCTGGGCTAATATTCTGCAGAGCATAAACCAACATACATACAGTATAAAAGTAGGATCATATTTTAACCATAATAATTAAATAACCATAAAACAGGATAAAACCGTGATGGGTTCCGTTACAACGTAGTTTATCTTGTTGATATTTTATAAAGCTTAAATTATTAGCCTCAACCTGCAAATAGGAATCAATAATCCATTGTTGTGTTAGTTTTCCACCACATAAAATTGGATTAAATGTATTGCGAATGGCAATTTGAGCTACTTTAAATTCAAGCATAGAAACATTATTTCGTATTCTGCCTTTAGCATTTGGGTAACTGGGAAGGGTTAATTTTGGTTGCCAACCTGCTTCTCCGTGTGGGAAAAAAATGGGATATGTCATTGGATCTAAATTTGGACTTAAGGTACTCATATTAATGAATGGTTGCTCATCATTTCTGGGATATATTCTAATGTCTCTTTGAAATGGTGGTTCTCCTTCATCATTTTGAAACACCGTTGCAACCTCATTTGATGTTGGCAAGTTATAACGACGTTTATCAGTATGTCTGTCTCTTTAAAGCACCATATTGACCTTTGGGATTGGTAATTGATGTATTTCTGCATGAAGTTGTTGTTCATTTTCTACTTTTGCCATTTTTTATAAGCTTTAGTGTAGGGGTTATTGGCCATAATGTTATTTAGCTCTATAAAAACAGTGATTAAGCATTTTTAATTTTCTTGCAGCTGAATACGTTGGTCAACAGCTTCCATTGTATATAGGACATATAGTTGAGCAAATTTTCTATGCTCTCCTTCCTCTGGATGTAAATGGGAAGTACGATGGTAAATTTGGCCTTGGACTTTAAAACAGTAAGGACCATGTCCTGGTACATTAGCAGCTAATGTTGTCCCCATAGATGCAAAGGATATGGCACTATTGTAGGATCTTATGTTTGTCTTGTAATTTTTGTAGTTTGGAAAAGTAGGTTCAGTCATAATGTTTTGTAAATATATTGGGAATTGTTTTCTTTTTGGAAGTTTGACCTTGCCTTTTTGACAGCAACTAATGAATTGGCCATCTCTGTGTCTTTCCTGTTTAAAATGATAAGCCTCACAAAACTGACATTGAGTATTCATGTCCCCACAATTATGAAACTATACTGCTAAAGACTTGAGTAAAGGACAATTTGCAAAGCATATATCAGTTTATTTGAAATGTCATGTGATGTTTCAGGAACAGCTCCTAAATGCTTTGTTTTTTTAGTGGCTTTTTTTTTGGTGTATCTTTTATTTTTGATAGTCTTTTGCTTGCAATTGGTTTGCGTTCTTTTTCTCGTCTAATTTCCTTCTGCTCCGGTGTTTGCTGGTTTGCCCATCTTTGTCGTTGTTCTCTAGCTTGACGTCTTATCTTTTCTTTTTTGGTCTCATTATCAGCCATCTTAATCTGTAAAAGAAAATAGTGTATCATTAGTTTAGTTTGAGATGTTAAGTTGGTTTATGAAATAATGTAGTTCATTGTAGCTGAACTTTCTTTCTATTGTTAAATGAGTGTGTTTTATTTTTTTGCTCTTACTTTCTCTCTTGTAGGTTGTAATTTTTACCTTAGATGCATAGCACACTCAAGGTAATTGCATTATAGCTTATTGTAGATGTAGTAGGTTTATAGTGTTAATTGAAATTTAGTTTTTGTTTTGTTTGTTAATTGCTTTTTATGTTGTAGTTTTGGCTTAGAGGCATAGTAGAGGGCAAAACATGGTAGTAATATATTGCTCTTTCTAATTTGTCCTACAGGGGATTGTTGTAATAGTATTCTTATATTTTACTTAAAGGCTTATATGTTGTGGCTGTGAAAAGAAGGTTTGTATTGTTGTTTGTTCAGTGTTAGTTGTGTTTGTTGTAGTATTCTTTTTTATGTGTGTGGTTAGGTTTTGTGCTTAACATTGTACATTAGGGCTGTGAATTGAGAATTAAAAATGTTATTTTGTATGTGTTTTCACTATTTATTGGACTATGCTGTTTTATGTTGGTTATATTTTTTTTGATAGATTGAAATTTGGGTTTACTGTTAAACATTGTTGTACGTAAAAGGCAATTAGCAGGTAAATAACAAATGTGTTAGTAATATTTTGTTAAAGCTGATAATTAGTGGTGCTTATTGTTGTTGGTTTATTTAGTTTTTAATCTTGACATGCATGCAGAGCAAACATGTTTATTTAGTTTTCTCTTTCTTTACTTTGTATACTGTACCTTGTTTGAAGTGTGATTTCAAGCAGAATATTTCTTGATCCGCTGTTGTAAGTCTTCATGCAATGCTTTCACGCAGTGTCTGTTGTAAAAGAAAAAGCAAAATGTTATTTGATTGGAATGTATTTCTAATTAATAGCATAGTTATTTTTTTTTTGTCTACTCTATCTGTTATGGTGAATTCTTCTGCTATGCTGTTTTTTGTGCACAACTTTAAAATACTTTAATTGTATTTGTATATTACAGTTATCCTTTCTTTTACTGTAATTATTAATGTTTTTGCCATTTTGTATATGTTAGCAATGTTTGTTGGATTATCCTGTTTTGTGTCCACCACTTTTGGTATGCTGTATTTGGCTTGTAGATGACAGTTAAAGGTTGTTGTAGAGTAAAGCTGACTGTGAATGATCTTTTATCTATGTTGTAACTATTAACAGTAGTATCCTGTTTAGTGTCCGCCACTTTTGGTATGCTTATTTAGGCTTCTATGTAAGGCTTATAGGTTGTTAAACAGTAAAGATGAATATTAAGTTATTTTTCTATCTGTTTGTGTGATTTTTTGTACAATCCTGTTTTGTGTCTACCACATTTTGCATGCTTCATTTGCTTAATTAGTCTTGTTTGTGAGGATTACATGTTGTTGGACAGTAAAAAGGAATGTTAATTGCCTTTTCTATATGTTGTTGTTTTTTTTTGTTCTATCCTGTTTTGTGTTCACCACTTTTTGGTTGCTGCATTTGGCTTGTGGGTGATGGTTGGAGGTTATTCTACAGTAAAGAGGAGAAATACTTTTGTTTTATGTATGTTGCTAATGTTTGGGATGGTGTCCTGTTTTGTGACCAGCTCTTTTTTTTTGTGTGCAACTGTCTTTTTTTGGAAATTGTATAGGTGTTTGTGAAGTTTGTTGAACTGTGTTGTTTTGGTCTTGATTGAATTTGTATTGTTTTTTTTTACTTCTAATTTTTCATATTGGTGGCCAATAAACATATATATATATATATATTTTTTCTAATTGTTATACTATACCTTGATTGAAGTGTTGTTCTTGTCCGAATGACAGAGGGTCCCCTCCTGCCAATCTTAATCTGCCAGTCTTCTTGTAGTGTCTGTTTGAAAAAGAAAGTTAAATGGTTAATTGTATATTTATTATTTTGGTCTTTTTCTGCATGTAATGTATTTTTCTATCTTACCTCTTCTTCTTTCTTTCTGTTCTTTAAAAGTAATCCACTTTCACAGTCCAAGCTGCAAATTCTTGAGTGACGCTGTTGATGCAGAGTCTGTTTGAATAGTGAAAAAAGGGGAAAGATTGAGCTTTAGGTTCCATATGTATTAGAAATCTATTAAATTGGCCTATTGTGTGTATCCATGTGGTGCCTAACACCTCTTTGGTTAAGTATAAGAATTTAAATTTTATTTGGATACTCTCTATCCTGGAAAAACCCTGAAAAACAATTAAAAATAGATGTGCTAGCTTTTAAAGTCTATACAAAAATTGTGTACTTTTAAATGTATCTCAAGCTGTATAGTGGTCCTAAAAAAGGATCCTAGTTTAATACAGTATAAAGTATTATGAAACAACAATTTTTGTATAGAGTTTAAAAGCTAGCACATCTATTTTAAAAAAAATTTCTGCGTTTTTCCAGGATAGAGAGTATCCATATGTATTAGTGTCATATTACTTTTTGCTATGAGTTGCAGTAAATTAATGTCATTTGAATATACTTCTGTCATTAGTTTGAGTTAAGATTAGGTTGTTGTAGGGCCTATATACATATATGTGCGTGTCACATGTCACTATACATGATACACATATATGTGCGTGTCACATGTCACTATACATGAATCCCATTTTCATTGTTAAAGTTTGCATTTTTAGTTATTTTTGCTGTCTTGGTAATAAAATTTAATATATTATAGCTTACCTCTCAGTTGTAATTTGCACAGTGTAAAGTAGGAAATTAGGAAATAATTCTCTTCTCAAGAACCGCCAGCAGCAACATGTCCAGTCGCACCCCGCATCACCTGAGGAGAAATGTAGAATTTTCTGGAAAGTAGGCAGTATTTATAAACTTTCAAGTGCCTCAGACCGTTAGAACGCAATACGCATGCGCTATTTGCGTTCCAGCGTACAATTTGCGTACCAGCCGCCATTTTATGCGTAGTAGTTGTCAAAATTGTGGTTAATATTAGTGTGTTACGTACCTAGTAAAGTTGACTGTAGCGTTGTTTCAGTTTTGCGAGTGACTGTAGTATTGTTGCGTCTGTAGCCTTGTTTTCGTTTTGTTTGGCGGCCATTTTTTCTCTCGCTTAGGTGATTTTTGGCAGTTTAAACTTGTCTTTTTGGACTTAAATGGACGTGTAAATTCACTTTTCGAGGTGCTGGATGCCCCCCCTTGCTGTAAGTAAGCTTCTTATGTGTTTGTTGTGTTTATTTATTGTGTTTCTGATGTTTTCATGCGCGCCGTTTTGGTACGTTTTTTGCGTGTTCAGAAAGGGTCATAGCGCGTCACGTATATTTTGCGAGGGCCGCAGTTGCTGGCATGGAGCACCTTTGGCGAGGGCTGCAGGCTCGATGCGCGAGCCCGCAAGCCTTAGCAACAACTCGCATGCTCACAACTATATATGTGATTATTATCTATATTTATATTGCGCCAACCTATTCCGTAGTGCTGTACAGGGGTTTAGTACATGGCAAAAAGCAAACGTATCACCTTATAAAGAATGGGGGGCCCTGTTTTTGAGCTTATAATCAAATGTACATAGAGCTTGTTTCCAAGGCACGGACACACAATTGAAAACTCGCAAACTTACAATCTAAGGGTTTAGGTGTGATACAAGAGGGTGACAAATACAAAATGGCGGTGTGAATGCAATTTGTTCAGTCAGGTGGAGGGGTCTGTGTGTTGTACGCTGTGGAGTGCGCAGTTGTACATATTAAGGATAAAGGTGATAAGATTTTTTAAACAGGTGAGTTTTTAGTAATTTTTAAAAAATTTTGAGGCAGGAAGATAATCTAATGGAGTGAGGCAAGGAGTTCCAAATAGTAGGGGCAGCACGAGAGAAGTTTTGAATACGGGAGTGAGAGGAGGTGATGAGAGAGGAGGAATGAAGAAGGTCGTCAGCAGAACGAAGGGGGCGGTTGGGAGAGTATTTTAAACAAGAGCAGAGATATAAGGGGGTGAGCTGTTGTTGAGGGCTTTATGTGTTAGGGTCATGATTTTAAATGTGACTCGGGAAGCCAGTGGAGTGACAGAGAGGAGCTGCAGACACTGAGCGTTTGGTATTGAAGATGAGTCTAGCGGAGGCGTTCATTATGGATTGGAGGGGAGACAGACGAGAGATGGGGAGGCCAGCAAGGAGTGAATTGCAGTAGTTGAGTCGAGATATGATGAGAGCATGTATTAGAATTTTAGCTGTGCCTTCTGTAAGATAATGACAAATTTTGGAGATGTTTTTTAGGTGAAACTGACAAGATTTTGTTATTGATTGGATGTGAGGAATAAAAGAGAGGGCGGGATCCAGTAGAACCCCAAGACAACGGGCCTGGGAGGTGGGAGTGATGATGGTGTTGTCAACAGTGAGAGATATTTGAGGAGTGGAAGCTGTACTAGAGGGTGGCAAGATTAGGAGTTCAGTCTTAGACATGTTGAGTTTGAGTTGACGGGTAGACATCCAGGAGGATATGCTAGAGAGACAGTTGGAAACTTGAGCTAAAAGAGAGGGGGATAGATCGGGTGCAGAGAGGAAGATTTGAGTATCATCGGCATAGAGATGATACTGAAATCCTAAGGATTTTATGAGGGTGCCAAGGGAGGAGGTGTAGATGGATTGGGGAAGGGTAAGGGTTGGGTGTTGTTGGTTTGTGGAGAGGATGGTGGGATAAGGCCATGCTGGGAGGAGAGCTCATTTCGGATGGTTTAAATTTTATTTTCAAAGTGGCTGGCAAAGTCATCAGCAGTGAGACAGGAAGTGGCAGGAGGTGGGGGTGGGCAGAGGAGGGTGTTGAATGTAGCAAATAAACGTTTAGGGTTTGATATTAGTGATGAGAAGTCGTGTTGTTTGGCAAGATTCAGGGCAGAGAAGTAGGAGCGCAAGGTAAACTTGTAGTGGAGAAAGTCTGCTGAGGTGCGAGATTTTCTCCATAGTCGTTCTGCAGTGCGTGAGCATCTCTGTAGATAGCGTGTTTGTGTAGTGTGCCATGGTTGTGGATGAGAGCGAGGGCGGTTGCTTGTGATTATGGGGGCATGAGAGTCAAAGGTGGAGGTTTGAGTAGCGTTGTACTGTGAAGTGGCGATGTCAGGGCAGGCAAGGGTGGTGAGGGGTCTGAGAAGGGGTTTTAGTACATTTGACAATTGTTGTGGGTTGAGTGCTTGCAGGTTTCTGCGGGTTCTGGTGGCAGAATTTGAAGAAGGGTGGTGAGCGGAAGGTGAGGTGTGGTCGCAAGTTAGCAGGTGGTGGTCAGATAGGGGAAGTGAGGAGATGTCATGGTTGGAGATAGTGCAGAGATTAGTAAAAATAAGGTCAATGGAGTGTCCACCACTGTGGGTTGCGGAATCTGTCCATTGTGAGAGGATAAAGGAAGAGGTAAGTGCAAGTAATTTTGCAGTTGTTGGGGCGGTGGGTGGTTTCAGTGGCTATGTTGAAATCGCCAAGAATGAGTGAAGGTATATTGGAGGAGAGAAAGTGAGGGAGCCAGGTGGCAAAGTTGTCCAGAAATTGAGAGGGTGATCCAGGTGGGCGATAGATGGGATGGGAGAGAACATGCGGATAGTGTGGACTTCAAAAGATGAGAATTTAAGGGAGGGAACAGGGGGTATGCAGTGACAAGTGCAGCGAGAGGATAGCAGTATGCAAACAGATGTGGCCCAATGTGCTTGTGATCGGATCTATGTTGGCAAAACTAGTCGCCAAATCAGACTCCGCATAGGTGAACATATATATGCCGTTGAAAAGGATCTTGATACGCCCTTATCAAGACATATGAAATATTATCACAACAAAGATATAAATCTGGTTCAATTCTATGCCATTGATGGGGCCAAATTAGGCCCAAGAAGAGGTGATTGTGACAAAGTATTACTTAGGAAAGAAAGCAAATGGAAATATAAACCCCAAGCACAAAACCAGAGGGGTTAAATGAGGGCTTTGGCGTCAGCGCTTACTTATGAGTAGTCGGCCTGGAGGTACCCCCCCCTGGTTTGGGTTTTCTTGGGAGTGAGTTGAACCCAGTACAAAGAGATTAAAGAGAACATTGGCATAAAAATGGAGTTCATGTATTTATAAAGTAAATGGTCTATCATCAATCTTTATCGCTTGGCAATAATAAATGAAAGAATACAAATTACTATAACTTATGGCCACTTTTTGATAATAAATATAGAAAAACATCTGAATCAATTTGACACCTAGCTAAATATGAAGATGGCAAATATATTAGAGAAAGTATATTTATTTAAAGAGGTAAAAATAATATCCCTTCTTTAGTAACAAAAATGAGCTTTATTGTCCAAAATTGAAAAAACAGAGTCTTTAATATATATTTATAATGCACTTATTCATAATCACAATGTATATTATTATCAAATTAGCAAATTAAATATAAAGAATGTCACTTTTTATCACTGAATGCAATTATATATTTTCATCACATATATCTATATTTATTATTTAATGGTGTTGTCACTATATAAAAAGGGCGTATCAATGTAAGGTTATGCATCTGGGAAGGAAAAGTAGCCATGCGATTTATATTCTTAGTGGAGCAAATCTCGGGGTATCAGATATTGAAAGGGATTTGGGAGTAACAACCACCTAGGTAACAGTGCTCAGAGCCAAGCAGCAGCTGCAAAGGCAAATAAAATATTAGCATGTATTAGGAAGGGTATAGAAGCAGGGAAGCAAATATAATTCTGCCACTATACAAATCCCTAGTACGCCCTCATTTGGGATATGGAGGACAATTTTGGGCACCACTTCATAAAAAGGACATTTTAGAGCTGGAAAAGGTACAGAGAAGGGCAACAAAACTAATAAGGGGAATGGAGGGGCTAAGTTATGAGGAAAGACTAAACAAATTACACTTATTTTTGCTAGAAAAAAGACGTCTACGAGGGGATATGATTACCTTATATAAATACATCCAGGGTCAGTATAAGGATTTGTCACGGGAGCTTTTTGTGCCAAGAGGTTTCCAACTGACAAGAGGACATCCCCTGAGGTTAGAAGGAAAAAGATTCCACCTTAAAGAAAGAAAAGGGTTCTTCACAGTAAGGGTGGTTAATCTGTGGAATTCTCTACCAAAGGAGGTGGTGACAGCTAACTTGATAGATAACTTTAAAAAGGGAGTTAGATATATTTTTTAATAAAGAGGGCATTCAGGGTTATCCTAGATAACTAGCGAAGGAATATTGATCCGGGGAGAAATTTGATCACCAGTTTCTGGGGTCAGGAAGGAATTTTGCTTTTTTTCCCTTATGAGACAATTGGCAAAGTCTCAATGTTTTTTTTCTGTTTGCTTCCTCTGGATCAATTAACAATTATTAACAAATAGTCCACATATTAAAAGGATCAGAAGAGATCTAAAAAGGTTGAACTTGATGGACTAACAGTCTTTATTCAACCTTAAATACTATGTAACTATGTAACCATGAGCATAGCTTACACATTGACCCCATATAGTGGCAGTCATTGTGAAAGACGTGGAATCTACACCTTTGGAACTTAGGACTGATTCAGGTAAAACCAGCACAAGGAGCTTAGCCAAGATGGAACCAAACCCTTTAGAGAAAGCTGAGCTGCAAATCCTGATCTCTTAGCAGTCTAAGGGAATGCCATAAAGGCATCTGGGGAGGAAGTGGTGGTCGCCAGGAGAAAGAAGCAGGAACTTCTAGAAACATGGGAAGAAAATATTGGGAATGACTCAAAGGATTGGATACAGGAATTAATAGAGAAGGCTATAAAGTAGTTGCCTTGGAGTCAGATTACCTCTGGCACTATCACTGCCCAGCTGCAGAGTGTTTTCACTGGAGGAGGCATGGAGGGTGCCGACACTCCCCAACAGCAGAAGGGAAGCAATGCAGGTGGCCCTAGTGCTCCAAAGAAGCAGGTGGCCAAGGTGAGTAAAATACTCATAAGTAGCAGAATTTCATGGGAGGTGTCATGGAGGATGTCGGCGCTTCCCAGTGGCAGATGAGAGGAGACATGGAGGATGCCAACTCTCTCTAGCGACAGATGAGTCAGACGCCCCCTAACCGCAGAAGGATTTCATGTAAGGTTGCTTGGATACTGGCTCTCCCCAGTGGCAGATGGGAGATGAAATGAAGGATGCCAGAGTTCTCTAACATCAGATGGGACCCAATGGCATGTCAGAGGTGGCATGGGGGATGCCAGCTCTCCCCAACAACAGATGGGAGGTGGCCTAGGTAAGTCAGGATTTTTTGCTAAGTGGGCCGATTTATGAGAATGCTCCCCAACAGCAAGTAGAAAGTTGAGTAGCAACTGTGAGAAACACTTTCCAGAGACAACAGGAATTCATGGAAAGCTGCATGGAGATTGACTGTGCTCCCCAGCAGGAGAAGTGAGGTAGCGCATTTGGCACCAGTGCTCCCCAGTAGATAGGAAGTGAGCTGGGGCAGTACCGTCACAACAGGAGTTTGGGAGTTTTCGTGGCTGGCGTTAATCATCTCAAGAGTAAATTGGAAGTGAGGCAGGAGGAGGATCTTCAAGCAGACTGAGATTATGCCAGGGGTGACCTAGTTGAGGCAACCTAATATGAAAAACGTGCCCCCTGTTTGACAGCAGAACTATTGAGCCAAGAAACAACCAGGGTGTAGCCTCTGGGTTGGTGATGCAGCGCATGTCGCGCACCTCCACAGCAATTGAGCCCTTCCTGAACTACCAATGCAGCACCAACTGAACTGCTTCACAACTAGGACCTTAGGCTCAGCGGCCGGATTAATAACCAGTCACATGTATTGTAACAATTGTGAATAATTATCATGATTTGGCCTTCTAATCTAGTGATCTTTATTCGCTTACCAAGTAGTATTGATTAATGGCACTACCATTTAATTATTTTTTGTTAATGTGTTTAGTTACCATATGATTTCCCCTATAAATATGTTGTACCCTGTTCAAGAGATCTTCTGGTTAAGACATAAGTGGTAGAACTATGTTTGTTTATTGAATGTTGTGATTTCCATGCTCTGTTTGTAGCTGTCAAATATAAGGAAAATGTTTGTAATAGTTTGCTGTTTGTTTTATTCAGTCATGTACAACTCTTTATGACTCCATAGATCACTGCATGCCAGGAACATAAATAATCCACTGCCATTCTGAGCTCCATCAAGCTCATATTCACTGCTTCAATAAACCTCTTCTATCCATGCTATACATAATAGTATCACTTATAAACAGAGTATACATTTGTAGCTTGATATTTATGAGCCTTTAGTTCTATTAAGACTTGAGAGCGGACTGAAACATTTCCCACATTCAGTACATAAAAAAAGTTTTATTTCCTGTATGAGTCCTCTTATGTTTATTAAGGTCTGAGGCCTGACTGAAACATTTCCCACATTCAGAACATGGAAAAGGGTTTTTCTCCTGTATGAGTCCTCTTATGTGTATTAAGATTTGAGGTTTGACTGAAACATTTTTCACATTCAGAACATGGAAAAGGTTTTTCTCCTGTGTGAGTCCTCTTATGTGTATTAAGAGCTGCGAGCAGACTGAAACATTTCCCACATTCAGAACATGTAAAAGGTTTTTCTCCTGTATGAGTCATCTTATGTTTATTAAGACTTGAGACCTGACTGAAACATTTTTCACATTCAGAACATGGAAAAGGTTTTTCTCCTGTGTGAGTCCTCTTATGTGTATTAAGAGCTGCGAGCAGACTGAAACACTTCCCACATTCAGAACATGTAAAAGGTTTTTCTCCTGTGTGAGTCCTCTTATGTGTATTAAGATGTGAGGTTTTACTAAAATATTTTCCACACTCCGAACATGAAAATGGTTTTTCTCCTGTGTGAGTCCTCTTATGTGTATTAAGAGCTGCGAGCAGACTGAAACATTTCCCACATTCAGAACATGTAAAAGGTTTTTCTCCTGTGTGAGTCCTCTTATGTGTATTAAGATGTGAGGTTTTACTAAAATATTTTCCACACTCCGAACATGAAAAGGGTTTTTCTCCTGTGTGAGTCCTCTTATGATCTTTAAGATGTGAGGTGCATCTGAAACATTTCCCGCATTCAGAACATGAAAAAGGTTTCTCTCCTGTGTGAGTCCTCTTATGTGTATTAAGAGCTGCGAGCAGACTGAAACATTTCCCACATTCAGAACATGTAAAAGGTTTTTCTCCTGTGTGGGTCCTCTTATGTGTATTAAGATGTGAGGTTTTACTAAAATATTTTCCACACTCCGAACATGAAAAGGGTTTTTCTCCTGTGTGAGTCCTCTTATGATCTTTAAGATGTGAGGTGCATCTGAAACATTTCCCGCATTCAGAACATGAAAAAGGTTTCTCTCCTGTGTGAGTCCTCTTATGTGTATTAAGATATGAGGTTTTACTAAAATATTTTCCACACTCCGAACATGAAAAGGGTTTTTCTCCGGTGTGAGTCCTCTTATGATCTTTAAGATGTGAGGAGCGACTGAAACATTTCCCGCATTCAGAACAAGCAAATGGTTTTTCTACTGTGTGACACATGTGGTCTTCTCCAGGGTTATTCCAAATCTCGGATCCATCTGTTGGAAACAAAAGCACCAGGAGTAAATTCTGACAGCTTTAATATACTTTAAAATGGAAACAATCAGTTAGTAGATACCTATTATAGTTATGATGATTAATTATAGTGAACTGAGACCAATTTGCAGTTAATAAAAGGTCAATTTGGTTGAAAATGATTAAGTTTAGTCTTTTTTAAACTAGTGGAAGTTATTTAACTCCTTATGAACGTACAACATGATTTGTAATTATATGAAAAAGAAGCAAAAGATGTCTGAATGTCTATAGAGTGCAGTGTGATCCGGTGCATACCAATTATTGTCAATTATGGTCTTTTGTTTAACTAAATCTGATGATCTGCAAAATGTTATTTAAAAGAAAAAAACAAATACTGTATAAACACAAAATGTACATATTGCAACCTCTATATGCAATTATTGCTTGCTGTAGGCTTTCATTATTTGCCTGCTGCTGCCTGTTACTTCCCCAGGTAGGTGTTTCTGTAAACTAACAATCTCCCCATTAGTGCTGCTGAGAGCACTGACTGTTGTTACTGTCACATTCCCACTGTGCAGATACAAACTTCCTGTGTATGTAAAGTCTTCTATCAGGAAGTTGTGCTACTGAAAATAAAATGGCAGATTGGGGTCATTACACCAGCAAATAAGAGATGTTCCCCAGGGCTTATGATTTATGGGGATTACAGATAAGATATTTTGAATAAATTAGGTGATACCAATATCTACATAAAGTTAAATAATTAAAGAAATAGTAAGTATGCGGACACAAATACTCCTTTTCATGCTTAATATTTTCATTCATTATCTTTGAAAAAATAATAACATTACCCAGATGGTGAGAGTATGGAGATTAAATAGTAATAGGAAAAAAATAGTAGATTCTATTAATAAAATGGGCACTACGTTTTCTGAGATAGTTCAATATCTTTACTACCATAAACTAAATGTTTAGAGGGTGCTGTAAGTTGAGATCTGGCAACTGGGGGATGTATCATGGGATAGACATCTCCCAGATGGAGTAACAAGCTATTGCCTACAAGAGGAGGGGTTAGGCATGTGGGGGGAGGGAGATCTTAGATATCTCTGTAACAATAAAGAAGTGCCAGTCTGATTTTGGACCCACTAAACAAAGGTGGTGTCAGAATCTGCTTGTACTAAACAAAGGTACATGGTGTGTGATTCTGAGATCCTAAGAAAAGGGGTCTGATGGTGCCTGTCTCTTCAGAAATGATGCTGTCATCTGAAGTGTCTGCTGGTGGCGAGATCTGAACAAACAGTTGTGACTCATAGAGAGAGAGAGACTTGGGGTAGCGTAGTCCCCCAAATCTGGTGGGCGTAAAAATTATTATAAATTTAAGTCATCTTGGAAAGCTTCCAAATTCTATATCCAAAATAGAAATGTAACTTCCTTTGAAAAAAATGTTATTAAGGCAAAAAATATACATATGTTATCAAATAATCCCTTAGATGAAAAAAATCAAGTAGAATGACCAGCTGGGAAATAGACCTAAACAAGACAAGACGAGTGGCTCCAAGCCTTAAACATAAAGGTTTGTAAGAAAAATACCTCAGACAGAGAGATACAATTTAAAATATTAAATAAATGGTATTGTGTTCCAACGAAAATATATCAAATGGCAAAAGATAATGGGGAAAAATGTGTCTCAGTGGGCTCACGCCCGGTAATATTCCAATTCTGGAAGCAACGTTTGGATCCGTGTCCCCAGAACTGATCCTATTTCATGTACGCCCTGACAATCTTCCTTTGGATACCAAAGCTTGCCCAATGACTGATGGCTTCCAGATGGACTCCGACCTCGGCTCTCAGCTTAAATACATTTAATAAAAGATAGTTTCTAGAAATTGAGGACTTCCAGACTTTGGGAGTTATTAGAAATCACCCCGTAAAATGGGAAATATGGGATGATTTGGGTATGGAATAAGGCTTATTTAAGGAACTCAATTTAACGTGATGATTAATTGATCTAAAACCTACAAGTAAGTAATGTACGTGTATGATTATGTTTGATGTTGGATTAATGTGAATTAATATTTATATGTCTTTGTATAAAAATTGGAATAAAGACTGTTAAAAAGGGATGTGATTGTTGTTTGTGTTATAAAATATAAATGGCGTCGCTCAGACATGTCCGACTCTCCGTGACCTCATGGACAACACACCATTCTGATCCACTTGGTTTTCATGGCAGAGATACTAGAGTAGGTTGCCATTGCCTTCTCCAGTGGGCCAAAGCATAGAGCTCCGGGTATTCCCAGGTGGTCTCCCATCCAAGCACTGACCAGTGGGACCTCTTGGTTCCCTGGCTGGATTCCAACTGAGGATGCTGTGGTGAAAGCTCCTGTATCCTAATACTGGGCCACCAGGAAATCCATATGTTTGTGTATATATGTATATGAAAGTATGTATGTATGTATGTATGTATGTATGTAATATACACACGCACACACACATCATAGATATCATCAGTAAAACAGGACATTTTACTAAAGCTTGTGATTTAATATATGGATTAAATAAAATAATTTACAGCAGACTAGAGAAGGGCGGTTGGGTTGGGAGCAGAAAGGACGTCCAACTTAAGTTGGTTTAAATATTTACACTGATTTTGTCATTTATGGTCCTTTTAGGACTTGCAGAAGAGAAAGAGAGTTAGATGTTGGCCCCTGGCAGTAAAGAGCAGGAGGAACACACTGAGTGGTAATGATGGGATAGAAGTTTGTTATTACTGTGGAGGGTGTGATGAGGGAGGGAGGACACAGACAAGAGCAAATACATGACAGATAGATAGGGAAGGACTAGAGAAGGAAAGAGCAGAGGAGGAGGCAAGAGGTCATTGGCAGAAGAGCAGAGGAGGTGGCAAGAGACTGCTGGGTAAAGAGCAGAAGAGGCAGAAAGAGACTGTTGGGTGAAGAGCAGAGGAGGAGAACCGAGGTCACTGGGAGAAGAGCAGAGGAGGAGGAACGAGGTCACTGAGGGAAGAAGAGCAGAGGAGGCGGCAAGAGGTCATTGGCAGAAGAGCAGAGGAGGAGGAACGAGGTCACTGGGAGAAGAGCAGAGGAGGAGGAAAGAGGTAATTGGCAGAAGAGCAGAGGAGGAGGCAAGAGACTGTTGGGTGAAGAGCAGAGGAGGAGGAACAAGGTCACTGGGAGAAGAAGAGCAGAGGAGGAGGCAAGAGACTGTTGGGTGAAGAGCAGAGGAGGAGGAACAAGGTCACTGGGAGCAGAAGAGCAGAGGAGGAGGAACAAGGTCACTGGGAGAAGAGCAGAGGAGGAGGCAAGAGACTCTTGGGTGAAGAGCAGAGGAGGCGGCAAGAGACTGTTGGGTGAAGAGCAGAGGAGGAGGAACGAGGTCATTGGGAGAAGAGCAGAGGAGGAGGAATGAGGTCACTGGGAGAAGAAGAGCAGAGGAGGAGGAACAAGGTCACTGGGAGAAGAAGAGCAGAGGAGGAGGAACAAGGTCATTGGGAGCAGAGAAGGAGGAACAAGGTCATTGGCAGAAGAGCAGAGGAGGAGGAACGAGGTCACTGGGAGAAGAAGAGCAGAGGAGGAGGAACAAGGTCACTGGGAGAAGAAGAGCAGAGGAGGAGGAACAAGGTCACTGGCAGAAGAGCAGAGGAGGAGGAACGAGGTCACTGGGAGAAGAGCAGAGGAGGAGGCAAGAGGTCATTGGATGAAGAGCAGAGGAGGAGGAACGAGGTCATTGGGTGAAGAGCAGAGGAGGAGGAACAAGGTGACTGGGAGAAGAGCAGAGGAGGAGGAGGAACGAGGTGACTGGGAGAAGAGCAGAGGAGGAGGAGGAACGAGGTCACTGGGAGAAGAGCAGAGGAGGAGGAACGAGGTCACTGGGAGAAGAGCAGAGGAGGAGGAACGAGGTCACTGGGAGAAGAGCAGAGGAGGAGGAACGAGGTCACTGGGAGAAGAGCAGAGGAGGAGGAACAAGGTCACTGGGAGAAGAGCAGAGGAGGAGGCAAGAGACTTTTTGGGTGAAGAGCAGAGGAGGAGCTGGGAGTGGTGGGATGGAGGGCAAAGTTTGTTCAAAATAATCTAGCTTCAAAACAAACAAGTCATTAAAAAAAAACTGATGTAATAAATAGATTTAGCAGCAAAAGCTTTCAAATAAATTTGGAAAATCAGTAACTTTCATTTAACCAAATATAGTCCATCTGGGTCTATAAAATAGTTTTACACGTGATACGTATCATAGTAAGACGGGTTATTCACCTTCACCAATATTTACAGGATTGTCCTCCTTAACCTCCTGGTGACTCCTCACATTCGTCTCTTCTTCGTGATGAAGCTTTGACACAATCAATGACTTCCCTCCTTCACTTCCTGTACAGATATATAGAAGATAATTATATTGGTATTTGTTTTATTATTTATGACCAGCATAGACCACAGACAAAGGTAGTCTGCAAGCTTCAAACTATATCAAACATTTTACTGTTTGAAATACAGTGCCTTGCAAAAGTATTCACCCCCCATGACTTTTTACCTATTTTGTTACATTACAGCCTTACGTTCAATGTTTTATTAATATGAATTTTATGTGGCGGATCAGAACACAATAGTCTAAGTTAGTGAAATGAAATGAAAAAAATATATACATAAAACTATTTTTTAGAAACAGAAAACGGGCACGTGCGTATGTATTCACCCCCTTTGTTACGAAGCCCATAAAAAGCTCTGGTGCAACCAATTACCTTTAGAAGTCACATAATTAGTGAAATGATGTCCACCTGTGTGCAATCTAAGGGTCACATGATCTGTCATTACATATACACACCTTTTTTTGAAAGGCGCCAGAGGCTGCAACACCTAAGCAAGGGGCACCACTAACAAAACACTGCCATGAAGACCAAGGAACTCTCCAAACAAGTAAGGGACAATGTTGTTGAGAAGTACAAGTCAGGGTTAGGTTAGAAAAAATATCCAAATCTTTGATGATCCCCAGGAGCACCATCAAATCTATCATAACCAAATGGAAAAAACATGGCGCAACAGCAAACCTGCCAAGAGACTGCCGCCCACCAAAACTCACGGACCGGGCAAGGAGGGCATTAATCAGAGAGGCAGCACAAAGACCTAAGGAAACCCTGGAGGAGCTGCAGAGATCTACAGCAGAGACTGGAGTATCTGTACATAGGACGACAATAAGCCATACGCTCAATATAGTTGGGCTTTATGGCAGAGTGGCCAGAAGAAAGCCATTAATTTCAGCAAAAAACAAAATGGCACGTTCTGAGTTTGGGAAAAGGCATGTGGGAGACTCCCAAAATGTATGGAGGAATGTGCTCTGGGCTGATGAGACTAACATTGAACTTTTCGTACATCAAAGAAAACGCTATGTCTGGCGCAAACCCAACACATCACATCACCCAAAGAGCACCATCCCAACAGTGACACATGGCGGTGGCATCATGCTGTGGGATGTTTTTCAGCAGCCGGGACTGGAAAACTGGTCAGAGTTGAGGGAAAGATGGATGGTGCTAAATACAGGGATATTCTTGTACCTGCACCACTCTGTGCTTGATTTGAGGCCAGGACGGAGGGTCACCTTCCAGCAGGACAATGACATTAAACACACTGCTAAAGCAACACTTGGGGGGTCTAAGGGGAAACATGTAAATGTGTTGGAATGGCCGAGTCACAGCCCAGACCTCAAGCCAATAGGAAATCTGTGGTCAGACTTAAAAAATGGCTGCTCACAAGCGCAAACTATCCAACTTGTAGGAGCTGGGGCAATGGGAGGAGGAATGGGCAAAGATCCCAGTGGTAAGATGTGGCAAGCTCATAGAGACTTATCCAAAGTGACTTGGAGCAGTGATTGGCACAAAAGGTGGATCTACAAAGTATTGGCTTTAGGGGGGTGAATAGTTATGCACAGGGACTTTTTCTGTTATTTTGTCCTATTTGTTGTTTGCTTCACAATAAAAACAAACAAAAAAGAAAACATCTTCATAGTTGTGGCATGTTCTGTAAATTAAATGATGCAAATCCCCAAACACTCCATGTTACTTCCAGGTTGTGAGGCAACAAAACACGAAAAATGCCAAGGGGGTGAATACTTTTGCAAGACACTGTATATATAACATAACATAGGTCTCGTCTATCTCCTGTCCTCAGAAGACCAGTATGTCTTTTCAGATTACAGAATTAATGTTAAATGGCGTCTCTCTGACTCCTCAGATACCCAGCAATGTTTGTACCAAGCGCCACTTTATAGCAACTTCCTTTACAAGTTAATAGATTTTAGTGTTATTCTTGTTCCCAGAATGCAGTGTAATAACTGTATTTCTCGGAATTCTTGGCAGATATATAATGCTGTATATCTCAGGAATTATAAACCTGTAGAAAACAGCTAGTGAAATGTAAAACAGGTTTAATGCTCTTTTAGGTGAAATACGCTTGTTCTGGAGCGTCAGTGATCCTTTAGAGAATGTATTATTAGTGTTCTTATTGTGTATTACTTCCTCACCTTCCCCGATATTCCCAGGACTCTCCTCCTCCTCCTTCATCGGCTGCTGATCTCTTATATTCAGATCTTCTTGTTCCACCTTGGAGACAACTGGAGGCCTCACATCTAAAGGTCCTACAGAGAGAGATAAACAGATTATAGACTTTCACCATTTTTATTATTTACTATCGATCTGGTGTTTGTGTCTTATTAATATCTAAATCCTTTAGTAGAAAGATCCACAAAGACAGAAACGACCGAATGTTATTACTTTGTATGGAGAGAAGACCAGAGAGTGTGTCATTGTGGAGAAAATCACCTTTATCATGAGCTGCGACGTGTGTAAAACTTCCTGGGTGAGAGATGGAGGAGAAATACACCCCAATAAGGACTGAAGTAAGTGATAATTGTCCATAAGATGTTACTCACCTTCACTGATATTTACAGGAATTTCCTCCTCTTTAATCTCCCGGGGACTCCTCATATTTGTCTCTTCTTCTTGGTCAGACTCCAAGAGACCTGATGGTGTCACTTTGTCACTGTCTGTACAAAGAAACATGAGACGGTCACACGCTGGGATTTGTTACACGTCTTTATGGTCAGTACAAATAAACATGAGACGGTCACACACTGGGATTTGTTATACATCTTTATGATCAGTACAAATAAACATAAGATGGTCACACGCTGGGATTTGTTACATGTCTTTATGATCAGTACAAATAAACATAAGATGGTCACACGCTGGGATTTGTTACATGTCTTTATGATCAGTACAAATAAACATAAGATGGTCACACGCTGGGATTTGTTACATGTCTTTATGATCAGTACAAATAAACATGAGATGGTCACACGCTGGGATTTGTTACACGTCTTTATGGTCTGCACAAATAAACATTAGATGGTCACACGCTGGGATTTGTTACACGTCTTTATGATCAGTACAAATAAACATGAGATGGTCACACGCTGGGATTTGTTACATGTCTTTATGGTCTGTACAAATAAACATGAGATGGTCACACGCTGGGATTTGTTACACGTCTTTATGGTCTGTACAAATAACATGAGATGGTCACAAGCTGGGATATGTTACACGTCTTTATGGTCTGTACAGAACAAGTGTCCAATATTATGGAAGCTGGAGAACTGACAAAAAAAAACATAAAAAAAGATAAATAACCAGATAAATATTATTATAGTTTATTTATAACGTGCCAACATATTCTGTAGCGCTGATTATTAATACATTTATACCAAACTAGTAAAGGTCACCCATATACATATATGTAATGTAAATAAAATTACAGTAGTAGTGTATTCGTCCTAAGAATCTCACTGGAAAAAAAGTCTTTAAAATATCTTATTTCCTTTATGTTTTAACTAAGTGTGAAGATCCTGAAAAGCTACAGACAATCCCTTTTGCTACAGGAACTCCCCACTAAATCGTCGATCTTCGTTAATGGAATGGGCTCCTCGGTATCCGGCTAACGGATCAGGAACATGTACATATACCTTATCTTAGGAAAATAATAAAGCCCTCCTGTTAAATGAAACACACCATCCTCTATGCGTTCCAAGTAACAATAACACTTTATTTTTTACAGCAACCGCTATCACGCATTTTTTCATGTCTGTGGGAGGACCTATCCCAAAAATCCTCTCCCCGATCAGGATCATGCAGTTTTGTAAATCTAAAATGGCGATTTACACAACTAAAGCAACAGTTGGCCCCCGCGCACGCAGCATATTTCTAATGCACAGTTGGGACATTGATGACGATTTCTCCTCAGGGCAGCGACAAGCCAAATGTACAGTGGATATAAAAAGTCTACACACCCCTGTTAAAATGTCAGGTTTCTGTGCTGTAAAAAATGAGACAAAGGTAAATCATTTCAGTACTTTTTCCACCTTTAATGTGACCTATAAACTGTACAACTCAATTGAAAAACAAACTGAAATCTTTTAGGTTGAGGGAAGAAAACATATAAAAATAAAATAATATGGTTGCATAAGTCTGCACACCCTTAAACTAATACTTTGTTGAAGCACCTTGTGATTTTATTACAGCACTCAGTCTTTTTGGGTATGAGTCTATCAGCATGGCACATTTTGACTTGGCAAGATTTGCCCACTCTTCTTTACTCTGTCAGATTGCGAGGGCATCTCCTGTGCACAGCCCTCTCCAGATCACCCCACAGATTTTCAATCAGATTCAGGTCTGGGCTCTGGCTGGGCCATTCCAAAACTTGAATCTTCTTCTGGTGAAGCCATTCCTTTGTTGATTTGGATGTATGCTTTGGGTCGTTGTCATGCTGAAAGATGAAGTTCCTCTTCATGTTCAGCTTTCTAGCAGAAGCCTGAAGATTTTGTGCAAATATTGACTGGTATTTGGAACTGTTCATAATTCCCTCCATCTTAACTAAGGCCCCAATTCCAGCTGAAGAAAAACAGCCCCAAAGCATGATGCTGCCACCACCATGCTTCACTGTGGGTATGGTGTTCTTTTGGTGATGTGCAGTGTTGTTTTTGTGCCAAACATAACTTTTGGAATTATGGCCAAAAAGTTCAACCTTGGTTTCATCAGACCATGACACCTTTTCCCACATGCTTTTGGGAGACTTCAAATGTGTTTTTGCAAAATGTAGCCTGGCTTGGATGATTTTCTTCGTAAGAAAAGGCTTTCGTCTTGCCACTCTACCCCATAGCCCAGACATATGAAGAATACAGGAGATTGTTGTCACATGTACCACACAGCCAGTACTTGCCAGATATTCCTGCAGCTCCTTTAATGTTGCTGTAGGCCTCTTGGTAGCCTCCCAGACCAATTTTCTTCTCGTCTTTTCATCAATTTTGGAGAGAGCTCCAGTTCTTGGTAATGTCACTGTTGTGCCATATTTTCTCCACTTGATGATGACTGTCGTCACTGTGTTCCATGGTATATCTAATGCATTGGAAATTCTTTTGTACACTTCTCCTGACTGATACCTTTTAACAATGAGATCCCTCTGATGCTTTGGAAACTCTCTGTGGACCATTGATTTTGCTGTGGGATGCGAACAAGAACATTTCAGGAAAGACCAACTAGAGCAGCTGAACTTTATTTGGGGTTAATCAGAGGCACTTTAAATGATGGCAGGTGTATGCTGACTCCTATTTAACACGATTTGTAATGTGATTGCTTAATTCTGAACACAGCTACAGCCCCAGTTATAAGAGGGTGTGCAGACTTATGCAACCACATTATTTTTCTTTTTAACTTTTTTCCCTCCACCTATAGATTTCAGTTTGTTTTTCAATTGTACAGTTTATAGGTCACATTTTTTTACAGCACAGAAACTTGACATTTTAACAGGAGTGTGTAGACTTTTTATATCCACTGTACATTGTATGCTGCAGGAAAATACAAATAGATTGTTAGCTCTTCAGGCTACTCATTGCTGGATATATCAATTACAAATAGGTAAAGTATATTCATTTATTTAGAAAATAATTAATTAATAATTATACTAACAAAATTGACATATATATCTTTCTTTGTCATGAGAGTCGAAGGCGCTCAGACGAACAAAAGTAACCGAGAGGAGCGGATCGCTATGAGCGCCAAAAGTGCTCAGCGCGAGGCTCGCAATGAACGCCAAAGGTCCTCAGAGTACAAAAAGCTTTATATTGTGTGTCAAACAGCATTGCCATGGATTAAAATTGTATTGCCCCGTCATTTTTGACGTGCAAGTCGCTAGTACTAGTATAACGTGCGTCATGACGACACTCCCCCCTCTCTCAATATATCTCTTTCCCTCTCCCTCTCTCTGTCTCCCCTCTCTATATATCTCTCCCCCCTCTCTCTCTCTCTCCATCTCTCACCGCTCTATCCATCTCGCTCTCTCCTCTCCATCTATCTTTTTCTCCCTCACCTCTCTTTCCCCTCTCGGTCTGATCTCCCCTCTCGCCCTCCCAACCTCTTTCTCCTCTCTATCTCTCTCCCCCACTCCTCTCCATCTATATCTCGCTATCTATCTTCCTCGCCTCTCTCATCTCTATATCTCTCTCCCTCTCTCTTACACCGACATATCCATTTCTCTCCACATCTCTCGGTCTCTCTCTTCTTTCTCACCTCCCCTCTCCTATCTATCTCCCCATCCCTCCCTCTATCCTCTCTATGTCTCTCTCGCCCTCCCTCTCACCTTTCTCTCTCTCCTTTCTTTCCCCTCCCATCGTCCCTCTATTTCTCTCACCCCCCTCTATTTCCCCCTCTCTATCTCTCTCCCCTCTCTCTCCTCTATGTCTCTCCCTCCCTCTCCCGTTCTCTCTATCTCCCTCCCCTTTTCCTTTCTCTCTCTCCCCTCTCTTTTTACCTACAGTGGATATAAAAAGTCTACACACCCCTGTTAAAATGTCAGGTTTCTGTGCTGTAAAAAAATGAGACAAAGGTAAATCATTTCAGAACTTTTTCCACCTTAAATGTGACCTATAAACTGTACAACTCAATTGAAAAACAAACTGAAATCTTTTAGGTGGAGGTAAGAAAGAGAAAAATAATGTGGTTGCATAAGTCTTCACATCCTCCTATAACTGGGGATGTAGCTGTGTTCAGAAGTAAGCAATCACATTCCAAATCGTGTTAAATAGGAGTCAGCATTCCCTTGCCATTATTTAAAGTGCCTCTGATTAACCCAAAATAAAGTTCAGCTGCTCTAGTTGGTCTTTCCTGAAATGTTCTTAGTCGCATCCCACAGCAAAAGCCATGGTCCACAGAGAGCTTCCAAAGCATCAGATGCATCTCATTGTTAAAAGGTATCAGTCAGGAGAAGGGTACAAAAGAATTTCCAAGGCATTAGATATACCATGGAACACAGTAAAGACAGTCATCATCAAGTGGAGAAAATATGGCACAACAGTGACATTACCAAGAACTGGAGCTCCCTCCAAAATTGATGAAAAGACGAGAGGAAAACTGGTCTGGGAGGCTACCAAGAGGCCTACAGCAACATTAAAGGAGCTGCAGGAATATCTGGCAAGTACTGGCTGTGTGGTACATGTGACAACAATCTCCCGTATTCTTCATATGTCTGGGCTATGGGGTAGAGTGGCAAGACGAAAGCCTTTTCTTACGAAGAAAAACATCCAAGCCAGGCTACATTTTGCAAAAACACATCTGAAGTCTCCCAAAAGCGTGTGGGAAAAGGTGTTATGGTCTGATGAAACCAAGGTTGAACCTTTTGGCCATAATTCCAAAAGATATGTTTGGTGCAAAAACAACACTGCACATCACCAAAAGAACACCATACCCACAGTGAAGCATGGTGGTGGCAGCATCATGCTTTGGGGCTGGAACTGGGGCCTTAGTTAAGATGGAGGGAATTATGAACAGTTCCAAATACCAGTCAATATTGGCACAAAACCTTCAGGCTTCTGCTAGAAAGCTGAACATGAAGAGGAACTTCATCTTTCAGCATGACAACGACCCAAAGCATACATCCAAATCACCAAAGGAATGGCTTCAGCAGAAAAAGATTCAAGTTTTGGAATGGCCCAGCCAGAGCCCAGACCTGAATCCCATTGTGATCTGAAGAGGGCTGTGCCCAGGAGATGCCCTCGCAATCTGACAGAGCAAAGAAGAGTGGGCAAATCTTACCAAGTCACAATGTGCCATGCTGATAGACTCATACCCAAAAAGACTGAGTGCTGTAATAAAATCACAAGGGGCTTCAACAAAGTATTAGTTTAAGGGTGTGCAGACTTATGAAACCATATTATTTTATTTTTATATATTTTCTTCCCTCTACCTAAAAGATTTCAGTTTGTTTTTCAATTGAGTTGTACAGTTTATAGGTCACATTAAAGGTGGAAAAACTTCTGAAATGATTTATCTTTGTCTCATTTTTTTACAGCACAGAAACCTGACATTTTAACAGGGGTGTGTAGACTTTTTATATCCACTGTACATATCTCTCTCGCTCCATCTCTCTTCCCCTCTCTATCTTCTCTTTCCCCGCCCACTCTTTCTCTATCTTTCTCCCCTCCTCTGCCCCCTCTCTTCCTCCCCTCCCCCCTTCTCTCTCCCTCTCCATCTATATCCCCATCCCTCTTTCCTCACTATCTCTCTCTCCTCTCTATCTATATATCTCTCCCTCTCTCTCCTACCCCTCCTTGCTTTCTCCTCCCCATAGCCTCCCTCTCTCTCTCCCCCTATCTTCTTCTGTTTCCCCCTCTCTATTCTCCTCTATATATCTCTTCCTCTCTCTCCCCTCTCTCATATATCTCTAACCTCTCTCTTTGCCTACATATCCCTGTCTCTTCCTCTCTATCTTCTCTCTCCCCTTCACTCTATCTTCCTCCTCTCCTCTGCCCCCTCTCTTCCTCCCTCCCCTCTCTAGCACCCCATCACTCTCTCCTCACTATCTCTTTTTCTCCATTTCTCTCTCTCTCTCTCCACCCTTCTCCTTTCTTTCCCCTCCCCATAGCCCCTCTATCTCTCTCTCCCCTATCTTCCTCTATCTCTTTCCCCCTCTCTCTCTTCCCCCTATCTCTCTGTCTATTTCTCTGAACTCTCAATCTATCTCTCCACTCTCTCTCCCTTCCACCTCTTTTTCTCTCTCGCCACCCGCTCCCCCTCTCCTCTCTATTTATATATCCCCCTCTTGTCGCTCCTTTCTTTCCCCTCCCCTCTCTATCTCTCTCACTCTCTATCTATCTTCCTTTCCTCCCTAATCTCTATGTATCTGCCCTCTCCATCTCTCTCATATATATCTCCCTCCTCCTCCCTGTCTCTTTCCCTACCTCTTGACTCCCTTACTCTACCCCTCTCTCTGCTATCTATCTCTCATTCCTTCTATCTCCACTCTATCTATATCTCTCCCCCTCCCCATCTATCTCTCCTCTCTCTATATCTCTTTCCCCTCTCCCTCCCTCATATGTCTCTAACCTCTCTCTTTGCCTACATATCTCTGTCTCTCCCTCTCTATCTTCCTCCTCTCCTTTGCCCCCTCTCTTCCTCTCTCCCCTCTCTATCTCCCCATCACTCTCTTCTCATCTATCTCTCCATTTATCTCTCTCTCCATTTATCTCTCTCTCCATTTATCTCTCTCTCCATTTATCTCTCTCACCCCACCCCTCTCCTTTCTTTCCCCTCTCTCTCTCCCCTATCTTCCTCTATCTGTTCCCCCCTCTCTCTCCCCTAGCTCTCTATCTATTTATCTGTCTATTTCTCTGAACTCTGAAATCTATCTCTCCCTTCCCACTCTCTCTCACTTCCCCCTCTCTTTTTCTCTCCCCACCCGCTCCCCCTCTCCTCTCTATTTATATATCCCCCTCTTCTCGCTCCTTTCTTTCCCCTCTCTATCTCTCTCTTCCTTCTCCTATATATACACACATCTCCTTCCCCGTCTATCTCTATCCATCACTCCCCTCCTTCTCTATCTCTCCTATCTATCTCCCCCTCTCTATCTCTATGTATTCCCCCTCTCTCTCCTATCTATTTATCACTCCCTGCTTCTCCTATATATACACATCTCCCTCCCTCCCTATCTCTATCCCCTCCCCTCTCTTTCTGTTCACATCTCCTTCCCCCTCTCTCTCCCCCATCTTTCCCTCCCCCCTCTATTTCTCCACTACCCCAGTTCTCTCTCTCGCCCTTTCTCTGTTTCCCCTTCTCTATCTCTCAATTTCTCCCCCTCATTCTCCTCTCTGTTTATTTATCTCCCCCTCTCTCAATCTATCTTGCTCCCCTCTCTCTGCATCTCCCTCCCCTCTCTCATATTTATATCCCTCTCTCTCTCCCTCTCTCTAATCTCTATGTACCCCCCTCCCTATCTTTCTTCTATCTCCCTCTCTCTTGCACTCTCTCCCCCATTCTCCTCTGTCTATCTCTCTCTCCCTTCGCCCTCTATCCCCCCTCTTCTATCTATCTCTCCCTCCCTCACCCCCTCCTAACTCTCTAGCTCTCCCTCCCCCTCAATTCTCTATCTTTCCCCTCTCTCCCCCTCCCCCTCTCTAAACTCTCTGCCTCCCTCCTCATCTCTCTTCACTCCAATTCTCTCCCTCCCCCTCAACTCTCTATCTCTCTCTTCCTCCCCCTCTTTCAACTCTCTATCTCTCTGCCTTTAGTTGTGTCTTGCATAAGATAGTGTTGAATTCTGGAGATGACTTTTAGATGAGAAGACAACATTTAGTTAGTGACTGTATGTGAGGGATGAAAGTCAGGACGGGGTCCAGTAGAACCCCAAGACAACGGGCTTGGGAGGAGGGGGTGATGATGTCATTGTTGACAGTGAGAGAGATGAGAGGAATTGATGGTAAAGGGAGGGACGATAAGGAGTTCAGTCTTAGACATGTTGAGTTTGAGATGGTGGGTGGACATCCAAGAGAATATGCTAGAGAGGCAGTTGGAGATTTGTGTGTCATCTGCATAGAGATGATACTGAAGACCAAAAGAGTTTATAAGGGTACCAAGTGAGGATGTGTGGATAGAGAAGAGGAGGGGGCCTAGGACTGATCCTTGGGGTACACCAACAGACAGGGGGTAAGGAGAAGAAGAAGTGTTGGAGAAGGAGACACTGAATGATCGATTTTGTAGGTATGATGGGAACCACGAGAGAGAGCAGGGTCTCGAATACTGAGGGAGGAGAGGATATGGAGTAGAAGTGGGTGGTCAACTGTGTCAAAGGCAGCAGAGAGATCTAGAAGAAGGAGAATAGAAAAGTGACCTTTTGATTTGGTGGTGAGCAGGTCACTAGTGACTTTAGTGAGAGCGGTCTCAGTAGAGTGTTGGGGCCAAAAGCCGGATTGGAAGGTGTCAAGAAGGGAGTCTGAGGAAATAAAGCTGGTAAGGCGGTTATGTGATATATAATTAGTTGTCACGTTTGCGACAAATCGCAGTTTGATAACTGCGCATCACGCAACGGGACACGCATGCGTATAGCCCGGCATAAGCAGCGCATCCACATTGCGCAACGGGACGCGTGTGCAAATTGCGCAAAGGGGCCGTGCAAGTGCACTGCATGGCGGCGTCACGCGCAGGCGCATTGTGTGCTGAAGAGGAGGGGAGACACACAGGGAAGGGAGAGGAGTGGGGACAAACCCCGGACAGGAAGAGGAAGGGGAAAGAGACACAGGGGAGTGGGAGTAGGGGGAAAGAGACACAGGGGAGTGAGGAGGGGGAGAGACACAGGGGAGTGAGGAGGGGGAGAGACACAGGGGTATGAGAGGGGGAGAGACACATGGGAGTGAGAGGAGGGGGGGGGAGACACATGGGAGTAAGAGGAAGAGGGGAACAGACACATGGGAGTGAAAGGAGGAGGGGAACAGACACAGGGGAGTGAAAGGAGGAGGGGAACAGACACAGGGGAGTGAGAGGAGGGGGGGGAGACACAGGGGAGTGAGAGGAGGGGGGGAAGAGACACAGGGGAGTGAGAGGAGGGGGGGAAGAGACACAGGGGAGTGAGAGGAGGGGGGAAGAGACAAAGGAGTGAGAGGAGGGGGGAAGAGACACAAATAATTGAGAGGAGGGGGTGAGAGACACACAGGAGTGAGAAGAGGGGGTAAGAGACACAGGGAGGGGGGAGAAACATAGGTAGGAAATGGCTAGACACTTAGGGGAGGGAGAGGAGAGACACAGAGGAGAAGGGGAGTGAGAGGAGGGGGGGGAGACACAGGGGAGTGAGAGGAGGGGGAAGAGACACAGGGGAGTGAGAGGAGGGGGAAGAGACACAGGGGAGTGAGAGGAAGGGGAAGAGACAAAAAGGAGTGAGAGGAGGGGGAAGAGACAAAAAGGAGTGAGAGGAGGGGGAAGAGACACAGAGGAGTAGGGTAGACACACATGGGAGGGAGAGGTGGGGGAAGAGACACAGGATGGAAGTGGGGGATGAACAGACATGGGGGAAAGAGACACAGGGGAGGGAGATGGGGCAGGAGACACAAAGGAGGGAGAGGGGGCAGGAGACACAAAGGAGGGAGAGGGGGCAGAAGACACGAGGGAAGACACGGAGTGGAGAGGCATAAAGGAGTGAGAGGAGGAGGGGAGAGACACAGGGAAGGGAGACGAGGGGGGAAGAGACACAAGGGAGGGGGGAGACACACAGGGGTGGGAGAGGATGGGGTAGACACACAGGGGAGGGGAAGAAACACAGGGGAATGAGAGGGGGGAGAGACACACATTGGGAGTGAGAGGAGGGCAGGAGAGACACATGGGGAGTGAGAGGAGGGGGGGAAGAGACACATGGGGAGTGAGAGGAGGGGGGGAAGAGACACATGGGGAGTGAGAGGAGAGGGGGAAGAGACAAAGGAGTGAGAGGAGGGGGGAAGAGACACAAATAATTGAGAGGAGGGGGTGAGAGACACACAGGAGTGAGAAGAGGGGGTAAGAGACACAGGGAGGGGGGAGAAACATAGGTAGGAAATGGCTAGACACTTAGGGGAGGGAGAGGAGAGACACAGAGGAGAAGGGGAGTGAGAGGAGGGGGGGGAGACACAGGGGAGTGAGAGGAGGGGGAAGAGACACAGGGGAGTGAGAGGAGGGGGAAGAGACACAGGGGAGTGAGAGGAAAGGGAAGAGACAAAAAGGAGTGAGAGGAGGGGGAAGAGACACAGGGGAGTAGGGTAGACACACATGGGGAGTGAGAGGAGGGGGGGAGGAGACACATGGGGAGTGAGAGGAGGGGGGGAAGAGACACAGGGGAGTGAGAGGAGGGGGGAAGAGACACAGGGGAGTGAGAGGAGGGGGGAAGAGACACAGGGGAGTGAAAGGAGGGTCAGGAAGAGACACAGGGGAGTGAGAGGAGGGGGGGAAGAGACACAGGGAAGGGAGACGAGGGGGGAAGAGACACAAGGGAGGGGGGAGACACACAGGGGTGGGAGAGGATGGGGTAGACACACAGGGGAGGGGGAGAGATACAGGGGAATGAGAGGGGGGAGAGACACACATGGGGAGTGAGAGGAGGGGGGGAAGAGACATATGGGGAGTGAGAGGAGGGTGGAGAGACACAGGGGAATGAAAGGGGGAGAGACACAGGGGAATGAGAGGGGGAGAGACACAGGGGGAATGAGAGGGGGAGAGACACTGGGGGAATGAGAGGGGGGAGACACAGGGGAATGAGAGGGGGAGAGACACAGGGGAATGAGAGGGGGAGAGACACAGGGGAATGAGAGGGGGAGAGACACAGGGGAATGAGAGGGGGAGAGACACAGGGGAATGAGAGGGGGAGAGACACAGGGGAATGAGAGGAGGGAGGAAGAGACACAAAGGAGTGAGAGGAGGGGGAAAAGACACAAAGGAGTGAGAGGAGGGGGAGAAACACACAGGAGTGAGAAGAGGGGGAGAAACACACAGGAGTGAGAAGAGGGGGAGAGACACACAGGACTGAGAAGAGGGGGAGAGACACACAGGACTGAGAAGAGGGGGGAGAGACACACAGGACTGAGAAGAGGGGGAGAGACACACAGGAGTGAGAAGAGGGGGAGAGACACACAGGACTGAGAAGAGGGGGAGAGACACACAGGACTGAGAAGAGGGGGAGAGACACACAGGAGTGAGAAGAAGGGGGAAGAGACACAGGGGAGGGGGAGAAACATGGGTAGGAAAAGGGTAGACACATAGGGGAGGGAGAGGAGGGGGTAGACACAGGGGATTGAGAGGAGGGGGAAGAGACACAGGGGAGTGAGAGGAAGGGGAAGAGACAAAAAGGAGTGAGAAGAGGGGGAAGAGACACAGAGGAGGAGGGTAGACATACATGGGAGGGTGGGGGAAGAGAGACAGGGGATGGAAATGGGAGGGGGACATACACGAGGGAGGGGGAAGAGACATGGGGGAAAGAGACACAGGGGAGGGAGATGGGGCAGAAGACAGAGGGGAGGGAGAGGGGGGCAAGAGACACGGGGGAAGACACAGGGGGAGAAGGGGTAAAAACACAGGGGGGAGGAGACACAAGGGAGGGGAAGGAGGGGGAAATGAGACACAAGGGAGGAAGTAGACAGAGGGAGAGACTCGTAATGAGCGCCAAAGGCGGTCATCGTGACGCCAGTAAAGTAGAGGGGGAGAGGCTCCCATTATGTGGCAAAGGGCATTGCCAGGATTCACATTTTATTGCCGTCATTTTTGACAGGCAAGTTGCTAGTATATATATAGTACCTTTCTATCTATATCTCTCCCCCTCTCTCTATCCATCTCTTCCCCCTCTCTCTCTCTTTCCCCTCTCTCTATCTCTCTCTTCCCCCCTCTCTATCTCTCTCTTCCCCCCTCTCTATCCATCTCTTCCCCCTCTCTCTATCCATCTCTTCCCCCTCTCTCTATCTCTTCCCCCTCTCTCTATCTCTCCCCCACCCCTCAATTATGTCTCAACTCTCTCCCTCCCCC
>JAPZIH010000676.1:630522-663022 GCA_027410445.1 Discoglossus pictus | reverse complement strand
GTTTATGTCATCTATAAGACTTGGATCAGGCAGATTAAAACTTGCACAACTTAATCCATGAGTTAATAATACTTCTTGGATTTCCATTAATGCTTTTAAGTGTGCAATAGGTTCATTGTATCGTTGCATAAAGTCTTCAGCCATATTACTTTTAAATGTGTCCCACAAAGATAATGCATTTGGAGCATTTGAGAAGATACAAATTAATGCAAATTGTTCCCTCATCTGCTGTGGCATTTGACATAGTGCTGCTTCTTCTAGACATCTTTCCCATTCTGTATCACAGCTAGTAAGTTTCTATGTCTTGCAGCTAAATGGAAGGATTCATATACTATGTCATTAACAGTTCTTAATGTGTTCAAAACTTTGTGCTCCAGGAACATTTAAAAGTAGTAGTCGTAAGCAGAAACGCTCAAGGTCTCTTGGACTGACTGTGTAAATTCTTGGGATTATGTTATTTCCTCTGCTTTTTATTGGTCTCCATAATCCATTCACAAAAAACATAGTGATATGGAATTTCAATATATAAGAATTGTGTTGCTTGTGAATCTGTAGAATTTAATTCAAACCATGCAGTTAGTGCAGTGTGACGATGCTCACTTTGGGCCAATGCATTACTTTAATTTCCAGCATGGAAAAACACTAAATGTCTTTGTGGCAAATGTACTGCTAATCTATATACTGCATGTGATCTATCATGCATTTCAATTTTTTAAATGCGCCACATAGCTTCTGGTGCACTTACATAGCGAGCATCTACATGAGATGCAAGTTCATCATGTACTAACTCAGTGCTTTCGGTGTTGTCTGCACTTTTGACGACTACAGTAGCTGCATCATAGCCTTTGTAAATATATTCGTACACATATTTAATTGATTTGATGGAAGTGCAGGCTTCTACATTAATGTGTGCATTATACTTCATGAGTAAATGTGGATTGTAGGGTACCACATATCTATTGTCAACCTTTTTTCCATGAATAATGGCACTATCTCCTTCTCTTCTTGTATAAAGTGGATAGCCATCACAGTTGGCATAAGTTTTGTCTCTATAATCTTTAGGAACATCTTTGGAACATTTATTATTTTCCAAACATGGTGATTGTTCTTGTGTGATGTGGTTAAATATGCTGTTCTAAAATAAAACATGTTTCATAATTTTCACCAAGACTTTGTGTGCAGGTGTATTATTGACCCAGGGGCATATGCTGGTAGAGGAGATTGTTTCTGACTCCCTTCCAGGTTTCCCAGGCACACTACCAAAAGCTGGGACTTATGCTCTTGCATCTACAAAGACTGTCCATTGGTCTGAGTCACCCAAATCTTAGGTCTAAAACCTACAGGAGATAAGAGGACTAGGATTCTCTATACTCCATCATCATTGTAGGTTGTGACAGAAGGTTTGTATTGTTGTTTGTTTGGTGTTAGTTGTATTTGTTGTAGTATTCTATTTTATGTGTGTGGTTAGGTTTTGTGCTTAACATTGTACATTAGGGCTGTGAATTGAGAATTAAAAATGTTATTTTGTATGTGTTTTCACTATTTATTGAACTATGCTGTTTTATGTTTTTTTGATAGATTGAAATTTGGGTTTACTGTTAAGCATTGTTGTACGTAAAAGGCAATTAGCAGGTAAATGACAAATGTGTTAGTAATATTTTGTTAAAGCTGATAATTAGTGGTGCTTATTGTTGTTGGTTTATTTAGTTTTTAATCTTGACATGCATGCAGAGCAAACATGTTTATTTAGTTTTCTCTTTTTTTACTTTGTATACTGTACCTTGTTTGAAGTGTAATTTCAAGCAGAATATTTCTTGATCCGCTGTTGTAAGTCTTTGTGCGATGCTCTTCACGCAGTGTCTGTTGTAAAAGAAAAAGCAAAATGTTATTTGATTGGAATGTATTTCTAATGAATAGCATAGTTATTTTTTTTTTGTCTACTCTATCTGTTATGGTGAATTCTTCTGCTATGCTGTTTTTTGTGCACAACTTTAAAATACTTTAATTGTATTTGTATATTACAGTTATCCTTTTTTTTACTGTAATTATTAATGTTTTTGCCATTTTGTATATGTTAGCAATGTTTGTTGGATTATCCTGTTTTGTGTCCACCACTTTTGGTATGCTGTATTTGGCTTGTAGATGATAGTTAAAGGTTGTTGTAGAGTAAAGCTGACTGTGAATGATCTTTTATTTATGTTGTAACTATTAACAGTAGTGTCCTGTTTAGCATCCGCCACTTTTGGTATGCTTATTTAGGCTTCTTTGTAAGGCTTATAGGTTGTTAAACAATAAAGATGAATATTAAGTTATTTTTCTGTTTGTGTGATTTTTTGTGTCTACCACATTTTGCATGCTTCATTTGCTTAATTAGTCTTGTTTGTGAGGATTACATGTTGTTAGACAGTAAAAAGGAATGTGAATTGCCTTTTCTATATGTTGTTGTTTTTTTTTGTTCTATCCTGTTTTGTGTTCATCACTTTTTGGTTGCTGCATTTGGCTTGTGGGTGATGGTTGGAGGTTATTCTACAGTAAAGAGGAGAAAAAATTTAGTTTTATGTATGTTGCTAATGTTTGGGATGGTATCCTGTTTTGTGGCCAGCTCTTTTTTTTTTTGCGTTCAACTGTCTTTCTTTGGAAATTGTATAGGTGTTTGTGAAGTTTGTTGAACTGTGTTGTTTTGGTCTTGATTGAATTTGTATTTTTTTATTTTTTTTTACTTCTAATTTTTATATTGGTGGCCAATAAACATATATATATATTTTTTTTCTAATTGTTATACTGTACCTTGATTGAAGTGTTGTTCTTGTTCGAATGACAGAGGGTCCCCTCCTGCCAATCTTAATCTGCCAGTCTTCTTGTAGTGTCTGTTTGAAAAAGAAAGTTAAATGGTTAATTGTATATTTATTATTTTGGTCTTTTTCTGCATGTAATGTATTTTTCTATCTTACCTCTTCTTCTTTCTTTCTGTTCTTTAAAAGTAATCCACTTTCACAGTCCAAGCTGCAAATTCTTGAGTGACGCTGTTGATGCAGAGTCTGTTTGAATAGTGAAAAAAAGGGAAAGATTGAGCTTTAGGTTCCATATGTATTAGAAATCTATTAAATTGGCCTATTGTGTGTATCCATGTGGTGCCTAACACCTCTTTGGTTAAGTATAAGAATTTAAATTTTATTTGGATACTCTCTATCCTGGAAAAACCCTGAAAAACAATTAAAAATAGATGTGCTAGCTTTTAAAGTCTATACAAAAATTGTGTACTTTTAAATGTATCTCAAGCTGTATAGTGGTCCTAAAAAAGGATCCTAGTTTAATACAGTATAAAGTATTATGAAACAACAATTTTTGTATAGAGTTTAAAAGCTAGCACATCTATTTTAAATTGTTTTTCTGCGTTTTTCCAGGATAGAGAGTATCCATATGTATTAGTGTCATATTACTTTTTGCTATGAGTTGCAGTAAATTAATGTCATTTGAATATACTTCTGTCATTAGTTTGAGTTAAGATTAGGTTGTTGTAGGGCCTATATACATATATGTGCGTGTCACATGTCACTATACATGATACACATATATGTGCGTGTCACATGTCACTATACATGAATCCCATTTTCATTGTTAAAGTTTGCATTTTTAGTTTTTTTTGCTGTCTTGGTAATAAAATTTAATATATTATAGCTTACCTCTCAGTTGTAATTTGCACAGTGTAAAGTAGGAAATTAGGAAATAATTCTCTTCTCAAGTAACGCCAGCAGCAACATGTCCAGTCGCACCGCGCATCACCTGAGGAGAAATGTAGAATTTTCTGGAAAGTAGGCAGTATTTATAAACTTTCAAGTGCCTCAGACCGTTAGAACGCAATACGCATGCGCTATTTGCGTTCCAGCGTACAATTTGCGTACCAGCCGCCATTTTATGCGTAGTAGTTGTCAAAATTGTGATTAATATCAGTGTGTTACGTACCTCGTAAAGTTGACTGTAGCGTTGTTTCAGTTTTGCGAGTGACTGTAGTATTGTTGCGTCTGTAGCCTTGTTTTCGTTTTGTTCGGCGGCCATTTTTTCTCTCGCTTAGGTGATTTTTGGCAGTTTAAACTTGTCTTTTTGGACTTAAATGGACGTGTAAATTCACTTTTCGAGGTGCTGGATGCCCCCCCTTGCTGTAAGTAAGCTTCTTATGTGTTTGTTGTGTTTATTTATTGTGTTTCTGATGTTTTCATGTGCGCCTTTTTGGTACGTTTTTTGCGTGTTCAGAAATGGTCATAGCGCGTCACGTATATTTTACGAGGGCCGCAGTTGCTGGCATGGAGCGCCTTTGGCGAGGGCTGCAGGCTCGATGCGCGAGCCCGCAAGCGTTAGCAACAACTCGCATGCTCACAACTATATATGTGATTATTATCTATATTTATATTGGGCCAACATATTCCGTAGCGCTGTACAGGGGTTTAGTACATGGCAAAAAGCAAACGTATCACCTTATAAAGAATGGGGGGCCCTGTTTTTGAGCTTATAAACAAATGTACATAGAGCTTGTTTCCAAGGCACGGACACACAATTGAAAACTCGCAAACTTACATAGTTACATAGTTACATAGTTACATAGTAATTAAGGTTGAAAAAAGACTTTCAGTCCATCAAGTTCAACCTGTTAAGATCTCCTCTGATCTGCAATATGCGGATTAGTTATTAATTAAATTATTGATTAAATAATTATTAATAGTATAGTATTGGAGAATGAATAAAGAGTTAGTCCATCAAGTTCAACCTTTTTAGATCTCTATTGATCTTTTTAATTTGGACTATTTATTATTATTGTTAATTGTTAATTATTGTTAATTGATCCAGAGGAAGGCAAACATAAAAAAACCCCATTGAAACTTTGCCAATTGTCTCATAAGGGGGAAAAAAAGCAAAATTCCTTCCTGACCCCAGAAACTGGCGATCAAATTTCTCCCTGGATCAATATTCCTTCGCTAGTTATCTAGGATAGCCTTGAATGCCCTCTTTATTCAGAAATATATCTAACCCCTTTTTGAAGTTGTCTATCGAATTCGCTGTCACCACCTCCTTTGGTAGAGAATTCCACAGTTTAACCACCCTAACTGTGAAGAACCCTTTTCTTTGTTTAAGGTGAAATCTTTTTTCCTCTAACCTCAACGGATGTCCTCTTGTCAGTTGAAAATCTCTTGCTACAAAAAGCTCACTTGACAAAGCCTTATATGGACCCTGGATGTATTTAAATAACGTAATCATATCTCCTCTTAGACGCCTTTTTTCTAGCGAAAATAATTTTGCTAGTCTTTCTTCATAACTTAGCCCCTCCATTCCCCTTATTAGTTTTGTAGCCCTTCTCTGTACTTTTTCCAGCTCTAAGATGTCTTTTTTGTGAGGTGGTGCCCAAAATTGTACTCCATATTCCAAATGAGGGCGTACTAGGGATTTGTATAGTGGCAGAATTATATCTTCTTCCCTGGCTTCTATACCCTTCCTAATACATGCTAATATTTTATTTGCCTTTGCAGCCGCTGCTTGGCTTTGAGCGCTGTTACCTAGGTGGTTGTCCACTAGTACTCCCAAATCCCTTTCAATATCTGATACCCCTAGATTTGCTCCATTAAGATTATAGATTGCTTGGCTATTTTTCCTTCCCAAATGCATAACCTTACATTTATTTGTATTAAATCTCATCTGCCATTTAGCCGCCCATTTCTCTAATTTATGCAAATCCTTTTGTAGGGAAAGTACATCATTATCTGATTTTATTACCTTGCACAACTTAGTGTCATCAGCAAAAATGGAGACACTACATTCGAGTCCTACTTCAATGTCATTAATAAATATGTTAAAAAGGAGAGGACCCAATACTGAGCCCTGAGGAACCCCACTTATCACATTAGACCAATCGGAGTATGTTCCATTTACAACAACCCTTTGCTTCCTGTCTTTTAGCCAGCTCTCGATCCATGAGCAGATATTTACTGCAATTCCTGTATCCCTTAGTTTGCTCACTAGTCTTCCATGTGGCACTGTATCAAATGCCTTTGAAAAATCTAAAAAGACTACATCCACTGAGTTGCCCTGATCCAAGTTCCTACTAACCTCCTCATAAAAACTAATTAGATTGGTCTGACACGACCTTTCCTTCATAAATCCATGTTGACTGCTACCTATGATCCTGTTCAAATAGACATATTCTTGTATTCTGTCCCTTATTAACCCTTCTAAAAGCTTCCCAACTACAGAAGTGAGGCTCACTGGTCTATAATTCCCCGGATTTGCTCTAGATCCCTTCTTAAATATAGGTATCACCTCTGCTTTTCTCCAGTCATCTGGTAGAGACCCTGTAGTGAGCGAGTCTTTAAAGATTAGATATAATGGTTTGGCTATTACAGAACCCAGCTCCCTCAGTACCCTTGGATGTATTCCATCAGGACCTGGGGCTTTATTAACATTTATTTTCTCCAACCTCTTTTGTATTTCTTCCTGCGTTAACCAATTATTTAGTGAAGGTAGTGTAGCCCCATTATGTTGCAGTGTCCCAACCACTGGTACCTCCCTTGTGTAAACCGAAGAAAAGAACCTATTTAGCTCATCTGCCTTTTCCTGGTCACTAATTATCAGATGGCCTGTGTCACATTGTAATGGTCCTATCGATTCCTTCCTGGCCTTCTTCCCATTAATATATTAAGGGTTTAGGTGTGATACAAGAGGGTGACACATACAAAATGGCGGTGTGAAATTTGTTCAGTCAGGTGGAGGAGTCTGTGTGTTGTACGCTGTGGAGTGCGCAGTTGTACATATTAAGGATAAAGGTGATAAGATTTTTTAAACAGGTGAGTTTTTAGTAATTTTTAAAAGTTTTTGAGGCAGGAAGATAATCTAATGGAGCGAGGCAAGGAGTTCCAAATAGTAGGGGCAGCAGGAGAGAAGTTTTGAATACGGGAGTGAGAGGAGGTGATGAGAGAGGAGGAAAGAAGAAGGTCGTTAGCAGAATGTAGGGGGCGGTTGGGAGAGTATTTTGAAACAAGAGCAGAGATATAATGGGGTGAGCTGTTGTTGAGGGCTTTATGTGTTAGGGTCATGATTTTAAATGTGATTCGGGAAGCCATGGGAAGCCAGTGGAGTGACAGAGAGGAGCTGCAGTCTAGCGGAGGCGTTCATTATGGATTGGAGGGGAGACAGACGAGAGATGGGGAGGCCAGCAAGGAGTGAATTGCAGTAGTTGAGTCGAGATATGATGAGAGCATGTATTAGAATTTTAGCTGTGCCTTCTGTAAGATAATGACAAATTTTGGAGATGTTTTTTAGGTGAAACTGACAAGATTTTGTTATTGATTGGATGTGAGAAATAAAAGAGAGGGCGGGATCCAGTAGAACCCCAAGATATCGGGCCTGGGAGGTGTGAGTGATGATGGCGTCGAAAACAGTGAGAGATATTTGAGGAGTGAAAGCTGTAGTAGAGGGTGAAAAGATTAGGAGTTCAGTCTTAGACATGTTGAGTTTGAGTTGACGGGTAGACATCCAGGAGGATATGCTAGAGAGACAGTTGGAAACTTGAGCTAAAAGAGAGGGGGATAGATCGGGTGCAGAGAGGAAGATTTGAGTATCATCGGCATAGAGATGATACTGAAATCCTAAGGATTTTATGAGGGTGCCAAGGGAGGAGGTGTAGATGGAGAAGAGGAGGTGGCCTAGGACAGACCTTTGGGGAACGCCAACAGACAGAGGGAGAGGTAAAGAAGAGGTGACAGAGAAGGAGACGCTAAATGTACTAGCTTTTAGATAGGATGTGAACCATGAAAGAGCTGTGCCCTGGATGCCAAATGAGCAGAGAGTTTGGATTAGAAGAGGGTGGTCAACTGTGTCGAAGGCAGCAGAGAGATCCAGGAGAATTAGAATGGAGAAGTGACCCTTTGATTTGGTGGTTATCCAGTCATTGGTGACTTTTGTGAGGGCTGTTTCTGTTGAGTGTTGGGCACGGAAACCAGATTGGAAGGGGTCAAGAAGGGAATTGGAGGAAATAAATTGAGTGAGGCGATTGTAAACAAGCCGCTCAAGCAGTTTAGAAGCCACGGGAAGTAGTGAGATAGGGCGGTATTTGGAGGCATACGCTGGGTCAGATGAGGGCTTCTTGAGAATGGGTGTAATTATGGGGTGTTTTAAGGGGGGTGGAAACCTGCCAGTGTTTAGGGAGAGGTTGAATAGATGTGTGAGAGCTGGGATAAGTGTGGTGGATAGGGGAGGGATTAGCTGTAAAAGAATAGGATCATGTGGACATGTTGTAAGGTGAGAGGTTAATCATAACGTAGATACTTCATCCTCGGTTACAGGGTCAAAGGAATCCATAGTGGAGGAGGGATTGGGGAAGGGTAAGGGTTAGGTGTTGTTGTTTTGTGGAGAGGATGGTGGGATAGGGCCAAGCTGGGAGGAGAGCTCATTTCGGATGGTTTACATTTTATTTTCAAAGTGGCTGGCAAAGTCATCAGCAGTGAGACAGGAAGGGGCAGGAGGTGGGGGTGGGCAGAGGAGGGTGTTGAATGTAGCAAATAAACGTTTAGGGTTTGATATTAGTGATGAGAAGTCGTGTTGTTTGGCAAGATTCAGGGCAGAGAAGTAGGAGCCCAAGGTAAACTTGTAGTGGAGAAAGTCTGCTGAGGTGCGAGATTTTCTCCATAGTCGTTCTGCAGTGCGTGAGCATCTCTGTAGATAGCGTGTTTGTGTAGTGTGCCATGGTTGTGGATGAGAGCGAGGGCGGTTGCTTGTGATTATGGGGGCATGAGAGTCAAGGGTGGAGGTTTGAGTAGCGTTGTACTGTGAAGTGGCGATGTCAGGGCAGGCAAGGGTGGTGAGGGGTCTGAGAAGGGGTTTTAGTACATTTGACAATTGTTGTGGGTTGAGTGCTTGCAGGTTTCTGCGGGTTCTGGTGGCAGAATTTGAAGAAGGGTGGTGAGCGGAAGGTGAGGTGAGGTTGCAAGTTAGCAGGTAGTGGTCAGATAGGGGAAGTGAGGAGATGTCAAGGTTGGAGATAGTGCAGAGATTAGTAAAAATAAGGTCAATGGAGTGTCCACCACTGTGGGTTGCGGAATCTGTCCATTGTGAGAGGATAAGGGAAGAGGTAAGTGCAAGTAATTTTGCAGTTGTTGGGGCGGTGGGTGGTTTCAGTGGCTATGTTGAAATCGCCAAGAATGAGTGAAGGTATATTGGAGGAGAGAAAGTGAGGGAGCCAGACGGCAAAGTTCTCCAGAAATTGAGAGGGTGATCCAGGTGGGCGATAGATCACTCTCAGAGTGATGGGAGAGAAGATGCGGATAGTGTGGACTTCAAAAGATGAGAATTTAAGGGAGGGAACAGGGGGTATGCAGTGACAAGTGCAGCGAGAGGATAGCAGTATGCAAACAGATGTGGCCCAATGTGCTTGTGATCGGATCTATGTTGGCAAAACTAGTCGCCAAATCAAACTCCGCATAGGTGAACATATATATGCCGTTGAAAAGGATCTTGATACGCCCTTATCAAGACATATGAAATATTATCACAACAAAGATATAAATCTGGTTCAATTCTATGCCATTGATGGGGCCAAATTAGGCCCAAGAAGAGGTGATTGTGACAAAGTATTACTTAGGAAAGAAAGCAAATGGAAATATAAACCCCACGCACAAAACCAGAGGGGTTAAATGAGGGCTTCGGCGTCAGCGCTTACTTATGAGTAGTCGGCCTGGAGGTACCCCCCCCCTGGTTTGGGTTTTCTTGGGAGTGAGTTGAACCCAGTACAAAGAGATTAAAGAGAACATTGGCATAAAAATGGAGTTCATGTATTTATAAAGTAAATGGTCTATCATCAATCTTTATCGCTTGGCAATAATAAATGAAAGAATACAAATTACTATAACTTATGGCCACTTTTTGATAATAAATATAGAAAAACATCTGAATCAATTTGACACCTAGCTAAATATGAAGATGGCAAACATATTAGAGAAAGTATATTTATTTAAAGAGGTAAAAATAATATCCCTTCTTTAGTAACAAAAATGAGCTTTATTGTCCAAAATTGAAAAAACAGAGTCTTTAATATATATTTATAATGCACTTATTCATAATCACAATGTATATTATTATCAAATTTGCAAATTAAATATCAGAATGTCACTTTTTATCACTGAATGCAACTATATATTTTCATCACATATATCTATATTTATTATTTAATGGTGTTGTCACTATATAAAAAGGGCGTATCAATGTAAGGTTATGCATCTGGCAAGGAAAAGTAGCCATGCGATTTATATTCTTACAGGAGCAAATCTCGGGGTATCAGATATTGAAAGGGATTTGGGAGTAACAACCACCTAGGTAACAGTGCTCAGAGCCAAGCAGCAGCTGCAAAGGCAAATAAAATATTAGCATGTATTAGGAAGGGTATAGAAGCAGGGAAGCAAATATAATTCTGCCACTATACAAATCCCTAGTACGCCCTCATTTGGGATATGGAGGACAATTTTAGGCACCACTACATAAAAAGGACATTTTAGAGCTGGAAAAGGTACAGAGAAGGGCAACAAAACTAATAAGGGGAATGGAGGGGCTAAGTTATGAGGAAAGACTAAACAAATTACACTTATTTTTGCTAGAAAAAAGGCATCTACGAGGGGATATGATCACCTTATATAAATACATCCAGGGTCAGTATAAGGATTTGTCACGGGAGCTTTTTGTGCCAAGAGGTTTCCAAATGACAAGAGGACATCCCCTGAGGTTAGAAGGAAAAAGATTCCACCTTAAAGAAAGAAAAGGGTTCTTCACAGTAAGGGTGGTTAATCTGTGGAATTCTCTACCAAAGGAGGTGGTGACAGCTAACTTGATAGATAACTTTAAAAAGGGGTTAGATATATTTTTTAATAAAGAGGGCATTCAGGGTTATCCTAGATAACTAGCGAAGGAATATTGATCCGGGGAGAAATTTGATCACCAGTTTCTGGGGTCAGGAAGGAATTTTGCTTTTTTTCCCTTATGAGACAATTGGCAAAGTCTCAATGTTTTTTTTCTGTTTGCTTCCTCTGGATCAATTAACAATTATTAACAAATAGTCCACATATTAAAAGGATCAGAAGAGATCTAAAAAGGTTGAACTTGATGGACTAACAGTCTTTATTCAACCTTAAATACTATGTAACTATGTAACCATGAGCATAGCTTACACATTGACCCCATATAGTGGCAGTCATTGTGAAAGACGTCGAATCTACACCTTTGGAACCTAGGACTGATTCAGGTAAAACCAGCACAAGGAGCTTAGCCAAGATGGAACCAAACCCTTTAGAGAAAGCTGAGCTGCAAATCCTGATCTCTTAGCAGTCTAAGGGAATGCCATAAAGGCATCTGGGGAGGAAGTGGTGGTCGCCAGGAGAAAGAAGCAGGAACTTCTAGAAACATGGGAAGAAAATATTGGGAATGACTCAAAGGATTGGATACAGGAATTAATAGAGAAGGCTATAAAGTAGTTGCCTTGGAGTCAGATTACCTCTGGCACTATCACTGCCCAGCTGCAGAGTGTTTTCACTGGAGGAGGCATGGAGGGTGCCGACACTCCCCAACAGCAGAAGGGAAGCAATGCAGGTGGCCCTAGTGCTCCAAAGAAGCAGGTGGCCAAGCCGAGTAAAATACTCATAAGTAGCAGAATTTCATGGGAGGTGTCATGGAGGATGTTGGCGCTTCCCAGTGGCAGATGAGAGGAGACATGGAGGATGCCAACTCTCTCTAGCGACAGATGAGTCAGACGCCCCCTAACCGCAGAAGGATTTCATGTAAGGTTGCTTGGATACTGGCTCTCCCCAGTGGCAGATGAGAGATGAAATGAAGGATGCCAGAGTTCTCTAACATCAGATGGGACCCAATGGCATGTCAGAGGTGGCATGGGGGATGCCAGCTCTCCCCAACAACAGATGGGAGGTGGCCTAGGTAAGTCAGGATTTTTTGCTAAGTGGGCCGATTTATGAGAATGCTCCCCAACAGCAAGTAGAAAGTTGAGTAGCAAATGTGAGAATCACTTTCCAGAGACAACAGGAATTCATGGAAAGCTGCATGGAGATTGACTGTGCTCCCCAGCAGGAGAAGTGAGGTAGCGCATTTGGCACCAGTGCTCCCCAGTAGATAGAAAGTGAGCTGGGGCAGTACCGTCACAACAGGAGTTTGGGAGTTTTCGTGGCTGGCGTTAATCATCTCAAGAGTAAATTGGAAGTGAGGCAGGAGGAGGATCTTCAAGCAGACTGAGATTATGCCAGGGGTGACCTAGTTGAGGCAACCTAATATGAAAAACGTGCCCCCTGTTTGACAGCAGAACTATTGAGCCAAGAAACAACCAGGGTGTAGCCTCTGGGTTGGTGATGCAGCGCATGTCGCGCACCTCCACAGCAATTGAGCCCTTCCTGAACTACCAATGCAGCACCAACTGAACTGCTTCACAACTAGGACCTTAGGCTCAGCGGCCGGATTAATAACCAGTCACATGTATTGTAACAATTGTGAATAATTATCATGATTTGGCCTTCTAATCTAGTGATCTTTATTCGCTTACCAAGTAGTATTGATTAATGGCACTACCATTTAATTATTTTTTGTTAATGTGTTTAGTTACCATATGATTTCCCCTATAAATATGTTGTACCCTGTTCAAGAGATCTTCTGGTTAAGACATAAGTGGTAGAACTATGTTTGTTTATTGAATGTTGTGATTTCCATGCTCTGTTTGTAGCTGTCAAATATAAGGAAAATGTTTGTAATAGTTTGCTGTTTGTTTTATTCAGTCATGTACAACTCTTTATGACTCCATAGATCACTGCATGCCAGGAACATAAATAATCCACTGCCATTCTGAGCTCCATCAAGCTCATATTCACTGCTTCAATAAACCTCTTCTATCCATGCTATACATAATAGTATCACTTATAAACAGAGTATACATTTGTAGCTTGATATTTATGAGCCTTTAGTTCTATTAAGACTTGAGAGCGGACTGAAACATTTCCCACATTCAGTACATAAAAAAAGTTTTATTTCCTGTATGAGTCCTCTTATGTTTATTAAGGTCTGAGGCCTGACTGAAACATTTCCCACATTCAGAACATGGAAAAGGGTTTTTCTCCTGTATGAGTCCTCTTATGTGTATTAAGATTTGAGGTCTGACTGAAACATTTCCCACATTCAGAACATGGAAAAGGGTTTTTCTCCTGTACGAGTCCTCTTATGTGTATTAAGAGCTGCGAGCAGACTGAAACATTTCCCACATTCAGAACATGAAAAAGGTTTTTCTCCTGTATGAGTCATCTTATGTTTATTAAGACTTGAGACCTGACTGAAACATTTTTCACATTCAGAACATGGAAAAGGTTTTTCTCCTGTGTGAGTCCTCTTATGTGTATTAAGATGTGAGGTTTTACTAAAATATTTTCCACACTCCGAACATGAAAATGGTTTTTCTCCTGTGTGAGTCCTCTTATGTGTATTAAGAGCTGCGAGCAGACTGAAACATTTCCCACATTCAGAACATGTAAAAGGTTTTTCTCCTGTGTGAGTCCTCTTATGTGTATTAAGATGTGAGGTTTTACTAAAATATTTTCCACACTCCGAACATGAAAAGGGTTTTTCTCCTGTGTGAGTCCTCTTATGATCTTTAAGATGTGAGGTGCATCTGAAACATTTCCCGCATTCAGAACATGAAAAAGGTTTCTCTCCTGTGTGAGTCCTCTTATGTGTATTAAGATATGAGGTTTTACTAAAATATTTTCCACACTCCGAACATGAAAAGGGTTTTTCTCCGGTGTGAGTCCTCTTATGATCTTTAAGATGTGAGGAGCGACTGAAACATTTCCCGCATTCAGAACAAGCAAATGGTTTTTCTACTGTGTGACACATGTGGTCTTCTCCAGGGTTATTCCAAATCTCGGATCCATCTGTTGGAAACAAAAGCACCAGGAGTAAATTCTGACAGCTTTAATATACTTTAAAATGGAAACAATCAGTTAGTAGATACCTATTATAGTTATGATGATTAATTATAGTGAACTGAGACCAATTTGCAGTTAATAAAAGGTCAATTTGGTTGAAAATGATTAAGTTTAGTCTTTTTTAAACTAGTGGAAGTTATTTAACTCCTTATGAACGTACAACATGATTTGTAATTATATGAAAAAGAAGCAAAAGATGTCTGAATGTCTATAGAGTGCAGTGTGATCCGGTGCATACCAATTATTGTCAATTATGGTCTTTTGTTTAACTAAATCTGATGATCTGCAAAATGTTATTTAAAAGAAAAAAACAAATACTGTATAAACACAAAATGTACATATTGCAACCTCTATATGCAATTATTGCTTGCTGTAGGCTTTCATTATTTGCCTGCTGCTGCCTGTTACTTCCCCAGGTAGGTGTTTCTGTAAACTAACAATCTCCCCATTAGTGCTGCTGAGAGCACTGACTGTTGTTACTGTCACATTCCCACTGTGTAGATACAAACTTCCTGTGTATGTAAAGTCTTCTATCAGGAAGTTGTGCTACTGAAAATAAAATGGCAGATTGGGGTCATTACACCAGCAAATAAGAGATGTTCCCTAGGGCTTATGATTTATGGGGATTACAGATAAGATATTTTGAATAAATTAGGTGATACCAATATCTACATAAAGTTAAATAATTAAAGAAATAGTAAGTATGCGGACACAAATACTCCTTTTCATGCTTAATATTTTCATTCATTATCTTTGAAAAAATAATAACATTACCCAGATGGTGAGAGTATGGAGATTAAATAGTAATAGGAATAAAATAGTAGATTCTATTAATAAAATGGGCACTACGTTTTCTGAGATAGTTCAATATCTTTACTACCATAAACTAAATGTTTAGAGGGTGCTGTAAGTTGAGATCTGGCAACTGGGGGATGTATCATGGGATAGACATCTCCCAGATGGAGTAACAAGCTATTGCCTACAAGAGGAGGGGTTAGGCATGTGGGGGGAGGGAGATCTTAGATATCTCTGTAACAATAAAGAAGTGCCAGTCTGATTTTGGACCCACTAAACAAAGGTGGTGTCAGAATTTGCTTGTATTAAACAAAGGTACATGGTGTGTGATTCTGAGATCCTAAGAAAAGGGGTCTGATGGTGCCTGTCTCTTCAGAAATGATGCTGTCATCTGAAGTGTCTGCTGGTGGCGAGATCTGAACAAACAGTTGTGACTCATAGAGAGAGAGAGACTTGGGGTAGCGTAGTCCCCCAAATCTGGTGGGCGTAAAAATTATTATAAATTTAAGTCATCTTGGAAAGCTTCCAAATTCTATATCCAAAATAGAAATGTAACTTCCTTTGAATAAAATGTTATTAAGGCAAAAAATATACATATGTTATCAAATAATCCCTTAGATGAAAAAAATCAAGTAGAATGACCAGCTGGGAAAAAGACCTAAACAAGACAAGACGAGTGGCTCCAAGCCTTAAACATAAAGGTTTGTAAGAAAAATACCTCAGACAGAGAGATACAATTTAAAATATTAAATAAATGGTATTGTGTTCCAACGAAAATATATCAAATGGCAAAAGATAATGGGGAAAAATGTGTCTCAGTGGGCTCACGCCCGGTAATATTCCAATTCTGGAAGCAACGTTTGGATCCATGTCCCCAGAACTGATCCTATTTCATGTACGCCCTGACAATCTTCCTTTGGATACCAAAGCTTGCCCAATGACTGATGGCTTCCAGATGGACTCCGACCTCGGCTCTCAGCTTAAATACATTTAATAAAAGATAGTTTCTAGAAATTGAGGACTTCCAGACTTTGGGAGTTATTAGAAATCACCCTGTAAAATGGGAAATATGGGATGATTTGGGTATGGAATAAGGCTTATTTAAGGAACTCAATTTAACGTGATGATTAATTGATCTAAAACCTACAAGTAAGTAATGTACGTGTATGATTATGTTTGATGTTGGATTAATGTGAATTAATATTTATATGTCTTTGTATAAAAATTGGAATAAAGACTGTTAAAAAGGGATGTGATTGTTGTTTGTGTTATAAAATATAAATGGCGTCGCTCAGACATGTCCGACTCTCCGTGACCTCATGGACAACACACCATTCTGATCCACTTGGTTTTCATGGCAGAGATACTAGAGTAGGTTGCCATTGCCTTCTCCAGTGGGCCAAAGCATAGAGCTCCGGGTATTCCCAGGTGGTCTCCCATCCAAGCACTGACCAGTGGGACCTCTTGGTTCCCTGGCTGGATTCCAACTGAGGATGCTGTGGTGAAAGCTCCTGTATCCTAATACTGGGCCACCAGGAAATCCATATGTTTGTGTATATATGTATATGAAAGTATGTATGTATGTATGTATGTATGTAATATACACACGCACACACACATCATAGATATCATCAGTAAAACAGGACATTTTACTAAAGCTTGTGATTTAATATATGGATTAAATAAAATAATTTACAGCAGACTAGAGAAGGGTGGTTGGGTTGGGAGCAGAAAGGACGTCCAACTTAAGTTGGTTTAAATATTTACACTGATTTTGTCATTTATGGTCCTTTTAGGACTTGCAGAAGAGAAAGAGAGTTAGATGTTGGCCCCTGGCAGTAAAGAGCAGGAGGAACACACTGAGTGGTAATGATGGGATAGAAGTTACTGTGGAGGGTGTGATGAGGGAGGGAGGACACAGACAAGAGCAAATACATGACAGATAGATAGGGAAGGACTAGAGAAGGAAAGAGCAGAGGAGGAGGCAAGAGGTCATTGGCAGAAGAGCAGCGGAGGTGGCAAGAGACTGCTGGGTAAAGAGCAGAAGAGGCAGAAAGAGACTGTTGGGTGAAGAGCAGAGGAGGAGAACCGAGGTCACTGGGAGAAGAGCAGAGGAGGAGGAACGAGGTCACTGAGGGAAGAAGAGCAGAGGAGGCGGCAAGAGGTCATTGGCAGAAGAGCAGAGGAGGAGGAACGAGGTCACTGGGAGAAGAGCAGAGGAGGAGGAAAGAGGTAATTGGCAGAAGAGCAGAGGAGGAGGCAAGAGACTGTTGGGTGAAGAGCAGAGGAGGAGGAACAAGGTCACTGGGAGCAGAAGAGCAGAGGAGGAGGAACAAGGTCACTGGGAGAAGAGCAGAGGAGGAGGCAAGAGACTCTTGGGTGAAGAGCAGAGGAGGCGGCAAGAGACTGTTGGGTGAAGAGCAGAGGAGGAGGAACGAGGTCATTGGGAGAAGAGCAGAGGAGGAGGAATGAGGTCACTGGGAGAAGAAGAGCAGAGGAGGAGGAACAAGGTCACTGGGAGAAGAGAAGGAGGAACAAGGTCATTGGCAGAAGAGCAGAGGAGGAGGAACGAGGTCACTGGGAGAAGAAGAGCAGAGGAGGAGGAACAAGGTCACTGGGAGAAGAAGAGCAGAGGAGGAGGAACAAGGTCACTGGCAGAAGAGCAGAGGAGGAGGAACGAGGTCACTGGGAGAAGAGCAGAGGAGGAGGCAAGAGGTCATTGGATGAAGAGCAGAGGAGGAGGAACGAGGTCATTGGGTGAAGAGCAGAGGAGGAGGAACAAGGTGACTGGGAGAAGAGCAGAGGAGGAGGAGGAACGAGGTGACTGGGAGAAGAGCAGAGGAGGAGGAGGAACGAGGTCACTGGGAGAAGAGCAGAGGAGGAGGAACGAGGTCACTGGGAGAAGAGCAGAGGAGGAGGAACGAGGTCACTGGGAGAAGAGCAGAGGAGGAGGAACGAGGTCACTGGGAGAAGAGCAGAGGAGGAGGAACGAGGTCACTGGGAGAAGAGCAGAGGAGGAGGCAAGAGACTTTTTTGGTGAAGAGCAGAGGAGGAGCTGGGAGTGGTGGGATGGAGGGCAAAGTTTGTTCAAAATAATCTAGCTTCAAAACAAACAAGTCATTAAAAAAAAACTGATGTAATAAATAGATTTAGCAGCAAAAGCTTTCAAATAAATTTGGAAAATCAGTAACTTTCATTTAACCAAATATAGTCCATCTGGGTCTATAAAATAGTTTTACACGTGATACGTATCATAGTAAGACGGGTTACTCACCTTCACCAATATTTACAGGATTGTCCTCCTTAACCTCCTGGTGACTCCTCACATTCGTCTCTTCTTCGTGATGAAGCTTTGACACAATCAATGACTTCCCTCCTTCACTTCCTGTACAGATATATAGAAGATAATTATATTGGTATTTGTTTTATTATTTATGACCAGCATAGACCACAGACAAAGGTAGTCTGCAAGCTTCAAACTATATCAAACATTTTACTGTTTGAAATACAGTGCCTTGCAAAAGTATTCACCCCCCATGACTTTTTACCTATTTTGTTACATTACAGCCTTACGTTCAATGTTTTATTAATATGAATTTTATGTGGCGGATCAGAACACAATAGTCTAAGTTAGTGAAATGAAATGAAAAAAATATATACATAAAACTATTTTTTAGAAACAGAAAACGGGCACGTGCGTATGTATTCACCCCCTTTGTTACGAAGCCCATAAAAAGCTCTGGTGCAACCAATTACCTTTAGAAGTCACATAATTAGTGAAATGATGTCCACCTGTGTGCAATCTAAGGGTCACATGATCTGTCATTACATATACACACCTTTTTTTGAAAGGCGCCAGAGGCTGCAACACCTAAGCAAGGGGCACCACTAACAAAACACTGCCATGAAGACCAAGGAACTCTCCAAACAAGTAAGGGACAATGTTGTTGAGAAGTACAAGGCAGGGTTAGGTTAGAAAAAATATCCAAATCTTTGATGATCCCCAGGAGCACCATCAAATCTATCATAACCAAATGGAAAGAACATGGCGCAACAGCAAACCTGCCAAGAGACTGCCGCCCACCAAAACTCACGGACCGGGCAAGGAGGGCATTAATCAGAGAGGCAGCACAAAGACCTAAGGAAACCCTGGAGGAGCTGCAGAGATCTACAGCAGAGACTGGAGTATCTGTACATAGGACGACAATAAGCCATACGCTCAATATAGTTGGGCTTTATGGCAGAGTGGCCAGAAGAAAGCCATTAATTTCAGCAAAAAACAAAATGGCACGTTCTGAGTTTGGGAAAAGGCATGTGGGAGACTCCCAAAATGTATGGAGGAATGTGCTCTGGTCTGATGAGACTAACATTGAACTTTTCGTACATCAAAGAAAACGCTATGTCTGGCGCAAACCCAACACATCACCCAAAGAGCACCATCCCAACAGTGACACATGGCGGTGGCATCATGCTGTGGGATGTTTTTCAGCAGCCGGGACTGGAAAACTGGTCAGAGTTGAGGGAAAGATGGATGGTGCTAAATACAGGGATATTCTTGTACCTGCACCCCTCTGTGCTTGATTTGAGGCCAGGACGGAGGGTCACCTTCCAGCAGGACAATGACACCAAACACACTGCTAAAGTAACACTTGGGGGGTCTAAGGGGAAACATGTAAATGTGTTGGAATGGCCGAGTCACAGCCCAGACCTCAAGCCAATAGGAAATCTGTGGTCAGACTTAAAGATGGCTGCTCACAAGCGCAAACTATCCAACTTGTAGGAGCTGGGGCAATGGGAGGAGGAATGGGCAAAGATCCCAGTGGTAAGATGTGGCAAGCTCATAGAGACTTATCCAAAGTGACTTGGAGCAGTGATTGGCACAAAAGGTGGATCTACAAAGTATTGGCTTTAGGGGGGTGAATAGTTATGCACAGGGACTTTTTCTGTTATTTTGTCCTATTTGTTGCTTGCTTCACAATAAAAACAAACAAAAAAGAAAACATCTTCATAGTTGTGGCATGTTCTGTAAATTAAATGATGCAAATCCCCAAACACTCCATGTTACTTCCAGGTTGTGAGGCAACAAAACACGAAAAATGCCAAGGGGGTGAATACTTTTGCAAGACACTGTATATATAACATAACATAGGTCTCGTCTATCTCCTGTCCTCAGAAGACCAGTATGTCTTTTCAGATTACAGAATTAATGTTAAATGGCGTCTCTCTGACTCCTCAGATACTCAGCAATGTTTGTACCAAGCGCCACTTTATAGCAACTTCCTTTACAAGTTAATAGATTTTAGTGTTATTCTTGTTCCCAGAATGCAGTGTAATAACTTTATTTCTCGGAATTCTTGGCAGATATATAATGCTGTATATCTCAGGAATTATAAACCTGTAGAAAACAGCTAGTGAAATGTAAAACAGGTTTAATGCTCTTTTAGGTGAAATACGCTTGTTCTGGAGCGTCAGTGATCCTTTAGAGAATGTATTATTAATGTCCTTATTGTGTATTACTTCCTCACCTTCCCTGATACTCCCAGGACTCTCCTCCTCCTCCTTCATCGGCTGCTGATCTCTTATATTCAGATCTTCTTGTTCCACCTTGGAGACAACTGGAGGCCTCACATCTAAAGGTCCTACAGAGAGAGATAAACAGATTATAGACTTTCACCATTTTTATTATTTACTATCGATCTGGTGTTTGTGTCTTATTAATATCTAAATCCTTTAGTAGAAAGATCCACAAAGACAGAAACGACCGAATGTTATTACTTTGTATGGAGAGAAGACCAGAGAGTGTGTCATTGTGGAGAAAATCACCTTTATCATGAGCTGCGACGTGTGTAAAACTTCCTGGGTGAGAGATGGAGGAGAAATACACCCCAATAAGGACTGAAGTAAGTGATAATTGTCCATAAGATGTTACTCACCTTCACTGATATTTACAGGAATTTCCTCCTCTTTAATCTCCCGGGGACTCCTCATATTTGTCTCTTCTTCTTGGTCAGACTCCAAGAGACCTGATGGTGTCACTTTGTCACTGTCTGTACAAAGAAACATGAGACGGTCACACGCTGGGATTTGTTACACGTCTTTATGGTCAGTACAAATAAACATGAGACGGTCACACACTGGGATTTGTTACACGTCTTTATGATCAGTACAAATAAACATAAGATGGTCACACGCTGGGATTTGTTACATGTCTTTATGGTCAGTACAAATAAACATAAGATGGTCACACGCTGGGATTTGTTACATGTCTTTATGATCAGTACAAATAAACATAAGATGGTCACACGCTGGGATTTGTTACATGTCTTTATGATCAGTACAAATAAACATGAGATGGTCACACGCTGGGATTTGTTACACGTCTTTATGGTCTGCACAAATAAACATTAGATGGTCACACGCTGGGATTTGTTACACGTCTTTATGATCAGTACAAATAAACATGAGATGGTCACACGCTGGGATTTGTTACATGTCTTTATGGTCTGTACAAATAAACATGAGATGGTCACACGCTGGGATTTGTTACACGTCTTTATGGTCTGTACAAATAACATGAGATGGTCACAAGCTGGGATATGTTACACGTCTTTATGGTCTGTACAGAACAAGTGTCCAATATTATGGAAGCTGGAGAACTGACAAAAAAAACATAAAAAAAGATAAATAACCAGATAAATATTATTATAGTTTATTTAGAACGTGCCAACATATTCTGTAGCGCTGATTATTAATACATTTATACCAAACTAGTAAAGGTCACCCATATACATATATGTAATGTAAATAAAATTACAGTAGTAGTGTATTCGTCCTAAGAATCTCACTGGAAAAAAAGTCTTTAAAATATCTTATTTCCTTTATGTTTTAACTAAGTGTGAAGATCCTGAAAAGCTACAGACAATCCCTTTTGCTACAGGAACTCCCCACTAAATCGTCGATCTTCGTTAATGGAATGGGCTCCTCGGTATCCGGCTAACGGATCAGGAACATGTACATATACCTTATCTTAGGAAAATAATAAAGCCCTCCTGTTAAATGAAACACACCATCCTCTATGCGTTCCAAGTAACAATAACACTTTATTTTTTACAGCAACCTCTATCACGCATTTTTTCATGTCTGTGGGAGGACCTATCCCAAAAATCCTCTCCCCGATCAGGATCATGCAGTTTTGTAAATCTAAAATGGCGATTTACACAACTAAAGCAACAGTTGGCCCCCGCGCACGCAGCATATTTCTAATGCACAGTTGGGACATTGATGACGATTTCTCCTCAGGGCAGCGACAGGCCAAATGTACAGTGGATATAAAAAGTCTACACACCCCTGTTAAAATGTCAGGTTTCTGTGCTGTAAAAAAATGAGACAAAGGTAAATCATTTCAGTACTTTTTCCACCTTTAATGTGACCTATAAACTGTACAACTCAATTGAAAAACAAACTGAAATCTTTTAGGTTGAGGGAAGAAAACATATAAAAATAAAATAATATGGTTGCATAAGTCTGCACACCCTTAAACTAATACTTTGTTGAAGCACCTTGTGATTTTATTACAGCACTCAGTCTTTTTGGGTATGAGTCTATCAGCATGGCACATTTTGACTTGGCAAGATTTGCCCACTCTTCTTTACTCTGTCAGATTGCGAGGGCATCTCCTGTGCACAGCCCTCTTCAGATCACCCCACAGATTTTCAATCAGATTCAGGTCTGGGCTCTAGCTGGGCCATTCCAAAACTTGAATCTTCTTCTGGTGAAGCCATTCCTTTGTTGATTTGGATGTATGCTTTGGGTCGTTGTCATGCTGAAAGATGAAGTTCCTCTTCATGTTCAGCTTTCTAGCAGAAGCCTGAAGATTTTGTGCAAATATTGACTGGTATTTGGAACTGTTCATAATTCCCTCCATCTTAACTAAGGCCCCAATTCCAGCTGAAGAAAAACAGCCCCAAAGCATGATGCTGCCACCACCATGCTTCACTGTGGGTATGGTGTTCTTTTGGTGATGTGCAGTGTTGTTTTTGTGCCAAACATAACTTTTGGAATTATGGCCAAAAAGTTCAACCTTGGTTTCATCAGACCATGACACCTTTTCCCACATGCTTTTGGGAGACTTCAAATGTGTTTTTGCAAAATGTAGCCTGGCTTGGATGATTTTCTTCGTAAGAAAAGGCTTTCGTCTTGCCACTCTACCCCATAGCCCAGACATATGAAGAATACAGGAGATTGTTGTCACATGTACCACACAGCCAGTACTTGCCAGATATTCCTGCAGCTCCTTTAATGTTGCTGTAGGCCTCTTGGTAGCCTCCCAGACCAATTTTCTTCTCGTCTTTTCATCAATTTTGGAGAGAGCTCCAGTTCTTGGTAATGTCACTGTTGTGCCATATTTTCTCCACTTGATGATGACTGTCGTCACTGTGTTCCATGGTATATCTAATGCATTGGAAATTCTTTTGTACACTTCTCCTGACTGATACCTTTTAACAATGAGATCCCTCTGATGCTTTGGAAACTCTCTGTGGACCATTGATTTTGCTGTGGGATGCGAACAAGAACATTTCAGGAAAGACCAACTAGAGCAGCTGAACTTTATTTGGGGTTAATCAGAGGCACTTTAAATGATGGCAGGTGTATGCTGACTCCTATTTAACACGATTTGTAATGTGATTGCTTAATTCTGAACACAGCTACAGCCCCAGTTATAAGAGGGTGTGCAGACTTATGCAACCACATTATTTTTCTTTTTAACTTTTTTCCCTCCACCTATAGATTTCAGTTTGTTTTTCAATTGTACAGTTTATAGGTCACATTTTTTTACAGCACAGAAACTTGACATTTTAACAGGAGTGTGTAGACTTTTTATATCCACTGTACATTGTATGCTGCAGGAAAATACAAATAGATTGTTAGCTCTTCAGGCTACTCATTGCTGGATATATCAATTACAAATAGGTAAAGTATATTCATTTATTTAGAAAATAATTAATTAATAATTATACTAACAAAATTGACATATATATCTTTCTTTGTCATGAGAGTCGAAGGTGTCAAACAGCATTGCCATGGATTAAAATTGTATTGCCCCGTCATTTTTGACGTGCAAGTCGCTAGTACTAGTATAACGTGCGTCATGACGACACTCCCCCCTCTCTCAATATATCTCTTTCCCTCTCCCTCTCTCTGTCTCCCCTCTCTATATATCTCTCCCCCCTCTCTCTCTCTCTCTCCATCTCTCACCGCTCTATCCATCTCGCTCTCTCCTCTCCATCTATCTTTTTCTCCCTCACCTCTCTTTCCCCTCTCGGTCTGATCTCCCCTCTCGCCCTCCCAACCTCTTTCTCCTCTCTATCTCTCTCCCCCACTCCTCTCCATCTATATCTCGCTATCTATCTTCCTCGCCTCTCTCATCTCTATATCTCTCTCCCTCTCTCTTACACCGACATATCCATTTCTCTCCACATCTCTCGGTCTCTCTCTCCCACCTCTCTCTTCTTTCTCACCTCCCCTCTCCTATCTATCTCCCCATCCCTCCCTCTATCCTCTCTATGTCTCTCTCACCCTCCCTCTCACCTTTCTCTCTCTCCTTTCTTTCCCCTCCCATCGTCCCTCTATTTCTCTCACCCCCCTCTATTTCCCCCTCTCTATCTCTCTCCCCTCTCTCTCCTCTATGTCTCTCCCTCCCTCTCCCGTTCTCTCTATCTCCCTCCCCTTTTCCTTTCTCTCTCTCCCCTCTCTTTTTACCTACAGTGGATATAAAAAGTCTACACACCCCTGTTAAAATGTCAGGTTTCTGTGCTGTAAAAAAATGAGACAAAGGTAAATCATTTCAGAACTTTTTCCACCTTAAATGTGACCTATAAACTGTACAACTCAATTGAAAAACAAACTGAAATCTTTTAGGTGGAGGTAAGAAAGAGAAAAATAATGTGGTTGCATAAGTCTTCACATCCTCCTATAACTGGGGATGTAGCTGTGTTCAGAAGTAAGCAATCACATTCCAAATCGTGTTAAATAGGAGTCAGCATTCCCTTGCCATTATTTAAAGTGCCTCTGATTAACCCAAAATAAAGTTCAGCTGCTCTAGTTGGTCTTTCCTGAAATGTTCTTAGTCGCATCCCACAGCAAAATCAATGGTCCACAGAGAGCTTCCAAAGCATCAGATGCATCTCATTGTTAAAAGGTATCAGTCAGGAGAAGGGTACAAAAGAATTTCCAAGGCATTAGATATACCATGGAACACAGTAAAGACAGTCATCATCAAGTGGAGAAAATATGGCACAACAGTGACATTACCAAGAACTGGAGCTCCCTCCAAAATTGATGAAAAGACGAGAGGAAAACTGGTCTGGGAGGCTACCAAGAGGCCTACAGCAACATTAAAGGAGCTGCAGGAATATCTGGCAAGTACTGGCTGTGTGGTACATGTGACAACAATCTCCCGTATTCTTCATATGTCTGGGCTATGGGGTAGAGTGGCAAGACGAAAGCCTTTTCTTACGAAGAAAAACATCCAAGCCAGGCTACATTTTGCAAAAACACATCTGAAGTCTCCCAAAAGCGTGTGGGAAAAGGTGTTATGGTCTGATGAAACCAAGGTTGAACCTTTTGGCCATAATTCCAAAAGATATGTTTGGTGCAAAAACAACACTGCACATCACCAAAAGAACACCATACCCACAGTGAAGCATGGTGGTGGCAGCATCATGCTTTGGGGCTGGAACTGGGGCCTTAGTTAAGATGGAGGGAATTATGAACAGTTCCAAATACCAGTCAATATTGGCACAAAACCTTCAGGCTTCTGCTAGAAAGCTGAACATGAAGAGGAACTTCATCTGTCAGCATGACAACGACCCAAAGCATACATCCAAATCAACAAAGGAATGGCTTCAGCAGAAAAAGATTAAAGTTTTGGAATGGCCCAGCCAGAGCCCAGACCTGAATCCCATTGTGATCTGAAGAGGGCTGTGCCCAGGAGATGCCCTCGCAATCTGACAGAGCAAAGAAGAGTGGGCAAATCTTACCAAGTCACAATGTGCCATGCTGATAGACTCATACCCAAAAAGACTGAGTGCTGTAATAAAATCACAAGGGGCTTCAACAAAGTATTAGTTTAAGGGTGTGCAGACTTATCCAACCATATTATTTTATTTTTATATTTTTTCTTCCCTCTACCTAAAAGATTTCAGTTTGTTTTTCAATTGAGTTGTACAGTTTATAGGTCACATTAAAGGTGGAAAAACTTCTGAAATGATTTATCTTTGTCTCATTTTTTTTACAGCACAGAAACCTGACATTTTAACAGGGGTGTGTAGACTTTTTATATCCACTGTACATATCTCTCTCGCTCCATCTCTCTTCCCCTCTCTATCTTCTCTTTCCCCGCCCACTCTTTCTCTATCTTTCTCCCCTCCTCTGCCCCCTCTCTTCCTCCCCTCCCCCTTCTCTCTCCCTCTCCATCTATATCCCCATCCCTCTTTCCTCACTATCTCTCTCTCCTCTCTATCTATATATCTCTCCCTCTCTCTCCTACCCCTCCTTGCTTTCTCCTCCCCATAGCCTCCCTCTCTCTCTCCCCCTATCTTCTTCTGTTTCCCCCTCTCTATTCTCCTCTATATATCTCTTCCTCTCTCTCCCCTCTCTCATATATCTCTAACCTCTCTCTTTGCCTACATATCCCTGTCTCTTCCTCTCTATCTTCTCTCTCCCCTTCACTCTATCTTCCTCCTCTCCTCTGCCCCCTCTCTTCCTCCCTCCCCTCTCTAGCACCCCATCACTCTCTCCTCACTATCTCTTTTTCTCCATTTCTCTCTCTCTCTCTCCACCCTTCTCCTTTCTTTCCCCTCCCCATAGCCCCTCTATCTCTCTCTCCCCTATCTTCCTCTATCTCTTTCCCCCTCTCTCTCTTCCCCCTATCTCTCTGTCTATTTCTCTGAACTCTCAATCTATCTCTCCACTCTCTCTCCCTTCCACCTCTTTTTCTCTCTCGCCACCCGCTCCCCCTCTCCTCTCTATTTATATATCCCCCTCTTGTCGCTCCTTTCTTTCCCCTCCCCTCTCTATCTCTCTCACTCTCTATCTATCTTCCTTTCCTCCCTAATCTCTATGTATCTGCCCTCTCCATATCTCTCATATATATCTCCCTCCTCCTCCCTGTCTCTTTCCCTACCTCTTGACTCCCTTACTCTACCCCTCTCTCTGCTATCTATCTCTCATTCCTTCTATCTCCACTCTATCTATATCTCTCCCCCCTCCCCATCTATCTCTCCTCTCTCTATATCTCTTTCCCCTCTCCCTCCCTCATATGTCTCTAACCTCTCTCTTTGCCTACATATCTCTGTCTCTCCCTCTCTATCTTCCTCCTCTCCTTTGCCCCCTCTCTTCCTCTCTCCCCTCTCTATCTCCCCATCACTCTCTTCTCATCTATCTCTCCATTTATCTCTCTCTCCATTTATCTCTCTCTCCATTTATCTCTCTCTCCATTTATCTCTCTCACCCCACCCCTCTCCTTTCTTTCTCCTCTCTCTCTCCCCTATCTTCCTCTATCTGTTCCCCCCTCTCTCTCCCCTCGCTCTCTATCTATTTATCTGTCTATTTCTCTGAACTCTGAAATCTATCTCTCCCTTCCCACTCTCTCTCACTTCCCCCTCTCTTTTTCTCTCCCCCACCCCGCTCCCCCTCTCCTCTCTATTTATATATCCCCCTCTTCTCGCTCCTTTCTTTCCCCTCTCTATCTCTCTCTTCCTTCTCCTATATATACACACATCTCCTTCCCCGTCTATCTCTATCCATCACTCCCCTCCTTCTCTATCTCTCATATCTATCTCCCCCTCTCTATCTCTATGTATTCCCCCTCTCTCTCCTATCTATTTATCACTCCCTGCTTCTCCTATATATACACATCTCCCTCCCTCCCTATCTCTATCCCCTCCCCTCTCTTTCTGTTCACATCTCCTTCCCCCTCTCTCTCCCCCATCTTTCCCTCCCCCCTCTATTTCTCCACTACCCCAGTTCTCTCTCTCGCCCTTTCTCTGTTTCCCCTTCTCTATCTCTCAATTTCTCCCCCTCATTCTCCTCTCTGTTTATTTATCTCCCCCTCTCTCAATCTATCTTGCTCCCCTCTCTCTGCATCTCCCTCCCCTCTCTCATATTTATATCCCTCTCTCTCTCCCTCTCTCTAATCTCTATGTACCCCCCTCCCTATCTCTCTTCTATCTCCCTCTCTCTTGCACTCTCTCCCCCATTCTCCTCTGTCTATCTCTCTCTCCCTTCGCCCTCTATCCCCCCTCTTCTATCTATCTCTCCCTCCCTCACCCCCTCCTAACTCTCTAGCTCTCCCTCCCCCTCAATTCTCTATCTTTCCCCTCTCTCCCCCTCCCCCTCTCTAAACTCTCTGCCTCCCTCCTCATCTCTCTTCACTCCAATTCTCTCCCTCCCCCTCAACTCTCTATCTCTCTCTTCCTCCCCCTCTTTCAACTCTCTATCTCTCTGCCTTTAGTTGTGTCTTGCATAAGATAGTGTTGAATTCTGGAGATGACTTTTAGATGAGAAGACAACATTTAGTTAGTGACTGTGAATGTGAGGGATGAAAGTCAGGACGGGGTCCAGTAGAACCCCAAGACAACGGGCTTGGGAGGAGGGGGTGATGATGTCATTGTTGACAGTGAGAGAGATGAGAGGAATTGATGGTAAAGGGAGGGACGATAAGAAGTTCAGTCTTAGACATGTTGAGTTTGAGATGGTGGGTGGACATCCAAGAGAATATGCTAGAGAGGCAGTTGGAGATTTGTGTGTCATCTGCATAGAGATGATACTGAAGACCAAAAGAGTTTATAAGGGTACCAAGTGAGGATGTGTGGATAGAGAAGAGGAGGGGGCCTAGGACTGATCCTTGGGGTACACCAACAGACAGGGGGTAAGGAGAAGAAGAGGTGTTGGAGAAGGAGACACTGAATGATCGATTTTGTAGGTATGATGGGAACCACGAGAGAGAGCAGGGTCTCGAATACTGAGGGAGGAGAGGATATGGAGTAGAAGTGGGTGGTCAACTGTGTCAAAGGCAGCAGAGAGATCTAGAAGAAGGAGAATAGAAAAGTGACCTTTTGATTTGGTGGTGAGCAGGTCACTAGTGACTTTAGTGAGAGCGGTCTCAGTAGAGTGTTGGGGCCAAAAGCCGGATTGGAAGGTGTCAAGAAGGGAGTCTGAGGAAATAAAGCTGGTAAGGCGGTTATGTGATATATAATTAGTTGTCACGTTTGCGACAAATCGCAGTTTGATAACTGCGCATCACGCAACGGGACACGCATGCGTATAGCCCGGCATAAGCAGCGCATCCACATTGCGCAACGGGACGCGTGTGCAAATTGCGCAAAGGGGCCGTGCAAGTGCACTGCATGGCGGCGTCACGCGCAGGCGCATTGTGTGCTGAAGAGGAGGGGAGACACACAGGGAAGGGAGAGGAGTGGGGACAAACACCGGACAGGAAGAGGAAGGGGAAAGAGACACAGGGGAGTGGGAGTAGGGGGAAAGAGACACAGGGGAGTGAGGAGGGGGAGAGACACAGGGGAGTGAGGAGGGGGAGAGACACAGGGGTATGAGAGGGGGAGAGACACATGGGAGTGAGAGGAGGGGGGGGAGACACATGGGAGTAAGAGGAAGAGGGGAACAGACACATGGGAGTGAAAGGAGGAGGGGAACAGACACAGGGGAGTGAGAGGAGGGGGGGGAGACACAGGGGAGTGAGAGGAGAAGGGAAAAAACACAGGGGAGTGAGAGGAGGGGGGGAAGAGACACAGGGGAGTGAGAGGAGGGGGGAAGAGACAAAGGAGTGAGAGGAGGGGGGAAGAGACACAAATAATTGAGAGGAGGGGGTGAGAGACACACAGGAGTGAGAAGAGGGGGTAAGAGACACAGGGAGGGGGGGAGAAACATAGGTAGGAAATGGCTAGACACTTAGGGGAGGGAGAGGAGAGACACAGAGGAGAAGGGGAGTGAGAGGAGGGGGGGGAGACACAGGGGAGTGAGAGGAGGGGGAAGAGACACAGGATGGAAGTGGGGGATGAACAGACATGGGGAAAGAGACACAGGGGAGGGAGATGGGGCAGGAGACACAAAGGAGGGAGAGGGGGCAGGAGACACAAAGGAGGGAGAGGGGGCAGAAGACACGAGGGAAGACACGGAGTGGAGAGGCATAAAGGAGTGAGAGGAGGAGGGGAGAGACACAGGGAAGGGAGACGAGGGGGGAAGAGACACAAGGGAGGGGGGAGACACACAGGGGTGGGAGAGGATGGGGTAGACACACAGGAGAGGGGAAGAAACACAGGGGAATGAGAGGGGGGAGAGACACACATTGGGAGTGAGAGGAGGGCAGGAGAGACACATGGGGAGTGAGAGGAGGGGGGGAAGAGACACATGGGGAGTGAGAGGAGGGGGGGAAGAGACACATGGGGAGTGAGAGGAGGGGGGGAAGAGACACATGGGGAGTGAGAGGAGAGGGGGAAGAGACAAAGGAGTGAGAGGAGGGGGGAAGAGACACAAATAATTGAGAGGAGGGGGTGAGAGACACACAGGAGTGAGAAGAGGGGGTAAGAGACACAGGGAGGGGGGAGAAAAATAGGTAGGAAATGGCTAGACACTTAGGGGAGGGAGAGGAGAGACACAGAGGAGAAGGGGAGTGAGAGGAGGGGGGGGAGACACAGGGGAGTGAGAGGAGGGGGAAGAGACACAGGGGAGTGAGAGGAGGGGGAAGAGACACAGGGGAGTGAGAGGAAGGGGAAGAGACAAAAAGGAGTGAGAGGAGGGGGAAGAGACACAGGGGAGTAGGGTAGACACACATGGGGAGTGAGAGGAGGGGGGAGGAGACACATGGGGAGTGAGAGGAGGGGGGGAAGAGACACAGGGGAGTGAGAGGAGGGGGGAAGAGACACAGGGGAGTGAAAGGAGGGTCAGGAAGAGACACAGGGGAGTGAGAGGAGGGTCAGGAAGAGACACAGGGGAGTGAGAGGAGGGGGGAAGAGACACAGGGAAGGGAGACGAGGGGGGAAGAGACACAAGGGAGGGGGGAGACACACAGGGGTGGGGGAGAGATACAGGGGAATGAGAGGGGGGAGAGACACACATGGGGAGTGAGAGGAGGGGGGGAAGAGACATATGGGGAGTGAGAGGAGGGTCGAGAGACACAGGGGAATGAAAGGGGGAGAGACACAGGGGAATGAGAGGGGGAGAGACACAGGGGAATGAGAGGGGGAGAGACACAGGGGAATGAGAGGGGGAGAGACACAGGGGAATGAGAGGGGGAGAGACACAGGGGAATGAGAGGGGGAGAGACACAGGGGAATGAGAGGGGGAGAGACACAGGGGAATGAGAGGGGGGGAGAGACACATGGGAATGAGAGGGGGAGAGACACAGGGGAATGAGAGGGGGAGAGACACAGGGGAATGAGAGGGGGAGAGACACAGGGGAATGAGAGGGGGAGAGACACAGGGGAATGAGAGGGGGAGAGACACAGGGGAATGAGAGGGGGAGAGACACAGGGGGAATGAGAGGGGGAGAGACACAGGGGGAATGAGAGGGGGAGAGACACAGGGGGAATGAGAGGGGGGAGACACAGGGGAATGAGAGGGGGAGAGACACAGGGGAATGAGAGGGGGAGAGACACAGGGGAATGAGAGGGGGAGAGACACAGGGGAATGAGAGGGGGAGAGACACAGGGGAATGAGAGGAGGGAGGAAGAGACACAAAGGAGTGAGAGGAGGGGGAAAAGACACAAAGGAGTGAGAGGAGGGGGAGAAACACACAGGAGTGAGAAGAGGGGGAGAAACACACAGGAGTGAGAAGAGGGGGAGAGACACACAGGACTGAGAAGAGGGGGAGAGACACACAGGACTGAGAAGAGGGGGAGAGACACACAGGAGTGAGAAGAGGGGGAGAGACACACAGGACTGAGAAGAGGGGGAGAGACACACAGGACTGAGAAGAGGGGGCGAGACACACAGGAGTGAGAAGATGGGGAAAGAGACACAGGGGAGGGGGAGAAACATGGGTAGGAAAAGGGTAGACACATAGGGGAGGGAGAGGAGGGGGTAGACACAGGGGATTGAGAGGAGGGGGAAGAGACACAGGGGAGTGAGAGGAAGGGGAAGAGACAAAAAGGAGTGAGAAGAGGGGGAAGAGACACAGAGGAGGAGGGTAGACATACATGGGAGGGTGGGGGAAGAGAGACAGGGGATGGAAATGGGAGGGGGACAGACACGAGGGAGGGGGAAGAGACATGGGGGAAAGAGACACAGGGGAGGGAGATGGGGCAGAAGACAGAGGGGAGGGAGAGGGGGGCAAGAGACACGGGGGAAGACACAGGGGGAGAAGGGGTAAAAACACAGGGGGGAGGAGACACAAGGGAGGGGAAGGAGGGGGAAATGAGACACAAGGGAGGAAGTAGACAGAGGGAGAGACTCGTAATGAGCGCCAAAGGCGGTCATCGTGACGCCAGTAAAGTAGAGGGGGAGAGGCTCCCATTATGTGGCAAAGGGCATTGCCAGGATTCACATTTTATTGCCGTCATTTTTGACAGGCAAGTTGCTAGTATATATATAGTACCTTTCTATCTATATCTCCCCCCCTCTCTCTATCCATCTCTTCCCCCTCTCTCTCTCTTTCCCCTCTCTCTATCTCTCTCTTCCCCCCTCTC
>JAPZIH010000676.1:588022-613022 GCA_027410445.1 Discoglossus pictus | reverse complement strand
ACCAAATGGAAAAGTATTATCCATGACTTCACGAAGCAAACGGTCAATACATTGGAGGGCATAGCATGACATCACTGTGGCCTCATCTATTATAATTAATTTACTTTTTTGCAGTTTTTTTGCTTGTAATGATGTCATGCGAATATCTGACACTGAGGTTTCTAAAATAGGCACTGGCAGTTTAAAGCCACTATGTACAGTTCTTCCACCTTCTAACAAAAGTGCAGCAATTCCAGTTGTGGCAAATGCGAGTGCTATTTGACCTTGTGCTCATACAAAACTCATTAATAAAATATATAGATACATTTTTCCTGATCCGCCAGGTCCATCGAGATAGAAATAACGCTCTTTGACCATGTCATCATCTAGTGCATTTTTGATGGCATTAAATGCTTGCAATTGTAATGTATTTGAAGTTGCAAGTCTTTCTTCTGTCCTTTGTACTTGTAGTTGAATGTCATAGTCTTCAAAGTTTATGTCATCTATAAGACTTGGATCAGGCAGATTAAAACTTGCACAACTTAATCCATGAGTTAATAATACTTCTTGGATTTCCATTAATGCTTTTAAGTGTGCAATAGGTTCATTGTATCGTTGCATAAAGTCTTCAGCCATATTACTTTTAAATGTGTCCCACAAAGATAATGCATTTGGAGCATTTGAGAAGATACAAATTAATGCAAATTGTTCCCTCATCTGCTGTGGCATTTGACATAGTGCTGCTTCTTCTAGACATCTTTCCCATTCTGTATCACAGCTAGTAAGTTTCTATGTCTTGCAGCTAAATGGAAGGATTCATATACTATGTCATTAACAGTTCTTAATGTGTTCAAAACTTTGTGCTCCAGGAACATTTAAAAGTAGTAGTTGTAAGCAGAAACGCTCAAGGTCTCTTGGACTGACTGTGTAAATTCTTGGGATTATGTTATTTCCTCTGCTTTTTATTGGTCTCCATAATCCATTCACAAAAAACATAGTGATATGGAATTTCAATATATAAGAATTGTGTTGCTTGTGAATCTGTAGAATTTAATTCAAACCATGCAGTTAGTGCAGTGTGACGATGCTCACTTTGGGCCAATGCATTACTTTAATTTCCAGCATGGAAAAACACTAAATGTCTTTGTGGCAAATGTACTGCTAATCTATATACTGCATGTGATCTATCATGCATTTCAATTTTTAAAATGCGCCACATAGCTTCTGGTGCACTTACATAGCGAGCATCTACATGAGATGCAAGTTCATCATGTACTAACTCAGTGCTTTCGGTGTTGTCTGCACTTTTGACGACTACAGTAGCTGCATCATAGCCTTTGTAAATATATTCGTACACATATTTAATTGATTTGATGGAAGTGCAGGCTTCTACATTAATGTGTGCATTATACTTCATGAGTAAATGTGGATTGTAGGGTACCACATATCTATTGTCAACCTTTTTTCCATGAATAATGGCACTATCTCCTTCTCTTCTTGTATAAAGTGGATAGCCATCACAGTTGGCATAAGTTTTGTCTCTATAATCTTTAGGAACATCTTTGGAACATTTATTATTTTCCAAACATGGTGATTGTTCTTGTGTGATGTGGTTAAATATGCTGTTCTAAAATAAAACATGTTTCATAATTTTCACCAAGACTTTGTGTGCAGGTGTATTATTGACCCAGGGGCATATGCTGGTAGAGGAGATTGTTTCTGACTCCCTTCCAGGTTTCCCAGGCACACTACCAAAAGCTGGGACTTATGCTCTTGCATCTACAAAGACTGTCCATTGGTCTGAGTCACCCAAATCTTAGGTCTAAAACCTACAGGAGATAAGAGGACTAGGATTCTCTATACTCCATCATCATTGTAGGTTGTGACAGAAGGTTTGTATTGTTGTTTGTTTGGTGTTAGTTGTATTTGTTGTAGTATTCTATTTTATGTGTGTGGTTAGGTTTTGTGCTTAACATTGTACATTAGGGCTGTGAATTGAGAATTAAAAATGTTATTTTGTATGTGTTTTCACTATTTATTGAACTATGCTGTTTTATGTTTTTTTGATAGATTGAAATTTGGGTTTACTGTTAAGCATTGTTGTACGTAAAAGGCAATTAGCAGGTAAATGACAAATGTGTTAGTAATATTTTGTTAAAGCTGATAATTAGTGGTGCTTATTGTTGTTGGTTTATTTAGTTTTTAATCTTGACATGCATGCAGAGCAAACATGTTTATTTAGTTTTCTCTTTTTTTACTTTGTATACTGTACCTTGTTTGAAGTGTAATTTCAAGCAGAATATTTCTTGATCCGCTGTTGTAAGTCTTTGTGCGATGCTCTTCACGCAGTGTCTGTTGTAAAAGAAAAAGCAAAATGTTATTTGATTGGAATGTATTTCTAATGAATAGCATAGTTATTTTTTTTTTGTCTACTCTATCTGTTATGGTGAATTCTTCTGCTATGCTGTTTTTTGTGCACAACTTTAAAATACTTTAATTGTATTTGTATATTACAGTTATCCTTTCTTTTACTGTAATTATTAATGTTTTTGCCATTTTGTATATGTTAGCAATGTTTGTTGGATTATCCTGTTTTGTGTCCACCACTTTTGGTATGCTGTATTTGGCTTGTAGATGATAGTTAAAGGTTGTTGTAGAGTAAAGCTGACTGTGAATGATCTTTTATTTATGTTGTAACTATTAACAGTAGTGTCCTGTTTAGCATCCGCCACTTTTGGTATGCTTATTTAGGCTTCTTTGTAAGGCTTATAGGTTGTTAAACAATAAAGATGAATATTAAGTTATTTTTCTGTTTGTGTGATTTTTTGTGTCTACCACATTTTGCATGCTTCATTTGCTTAATTAGTCTTGTTTGTGAGGATTACATGTTGTTAGACAGTAAAAAGGAATGTGAATTGCCTTTTCTATATGTTGTTGTTTTTTTTTGTTCTATCCTGTTTTGTGTTCATCACTTTTTGGTTGCTGCATTTGGCTTGTGGGTGATGGTTGGAGGTTATTCTACAGTAAAGAGGAGAAAAAATTTAGTTTTATGTATGTTGCTAATGTTTGGGATGGTATCCTGTTTTGTGGCCAGCTCTTTTTTTTTTGCGTTCAACTGTCTTTCTTTGGAAATTGTATAGGTGTTTGTGAAGTTTGTTGAACTGTGTTGTTTTGGTCTTGATTGAATTTGTATTTTTTTATTTTTTTTTACTTCTAATTTTTATATTGGTGGCCAATAAACATATATATATATTTTTTTTCTAATTGTTATACTGTACCTTGATTGAAGTGTTGTTCTTGTTCGAATGACAGAGGGTCCCCTCCTGCCAATCTTAATCTGCCAGTCTTCTTGTAGTGTCTGTTTGAAAAAGAAAGTTAAATGGTTAATTGTATATTTATTATTTTGGTCTTTTTCTGCATGTAATGTATTTTTCTATCTTACCTCTTCTTCTTTCTTTCTGTTCTTTAAAAGTAATCCACTTTCACAGTCCAAGCTGCAAATTCTTGAGTGACGCTGTTGATGCAGAGTCTGTTTGAATAGTGAAAAAAGGGGAAAGATTGAGCTTTAGGTTCCATATGTATTAGAAATCTATTAAATTGGCCTATTGTGTGTATCCATGTGGTGCCTAACACCTCTTTGGTTAAGTATAAGAATTTAAATTTTATTTGGATACTCTCTATCCTGGAAAAACCCTGAAAAACAATTTAAAATAGATGTGCTAGCTTTTAAAGTCTATACAAAAATTGTGTACTTTTAAATGTATCTCAAGCTGTATAGTGGTCCTAAAAAAGGATCCTAGTTTAATACAGTATAAAGTATTATGAAACAACAATTTTTGTATAGAGTTTAAAAGCTAGCACATCTATTTTAAATTGTTTTTCTGCGTTTTTCCAGGATAGAGAGTATCCATATGTATTAGTGTCATATTACTTTTTGCTATGAGTTGCAGTAAATTAATGTCATTTAAATATACTTCTGTCATTAGTTTGAGTTAAGATTAGGTTGTTGTAGGGCCTATATACATATATGTGCGTGTCACATGTCACTATACATGAATCCCATTTTCATTGTTAAAGTTTGCATTTTTAGTTTTTTTTGCTGTCTTGGTAATAAAATTTAATATATTATAGCTTACCTCTCAGTTGTAATTTGCACAGTGTAAAGTAGGAAATTAGGAAATAATTCTCTTCTCAAGTAACGCCAGCAGCAACATGTCCAGTCGCACCGCGCATCACCTGAGGAGAAATGTAGAATTTTCTGGAAAGTAGGCAGTATTTATAAACTTTCAAGTGCCTCAGACCATTAGAACGCAATACGCATGCGCTATTTGCGTTCCAGCGTACAATTTGCGTACCAGCCGCCATTTTATGCGTAGTAGTTGTCAAAATTGTGATTAATATCAGTGTGTTACGTACCTCGTAAAGTTGACTGTAGCGTTGTTTCAGTTTTGCGAGTGACTGTAGTATTGTTGCGTCTGTAGCCTTGTTTTCGTTTTGTTCGGCGGCCATTTTTTCTCTCGCTTAGGTGATTTTTGGCAGTTTAAACTTGTCTTTTTGGACTTAAATGGACGTGTAAATTCACTTTTCGAGGTGCTGGATGCCCCCCCTTGCTGTAAGTAAGCTTCTTATGTGTTTGTTGTGTTTATTTATTGTGTTTCTGATGTTTTCATGTGCGCCTTTTTGGTACGTTTTTTGCGTGTTCAGAAATGGTCATAGCGCGTCACGTATATTTTACGAGGGCCGCAGTTGCTGGCATGGAGCGCCTTTGGCGAGGGCTGCAGGCTCGATGCGCGAGCCCGCAAGCGTTAGCAACAACTCGCATGCTCACAACTATATATGTGATTATTATCTATATTTATATTGGGCCAACATATTCCGTAGCGCTGTACAGGGGTTTAGTACATGGCAAAAAGCAAACGTATCACCTTATAAAGAATGGGGGGCCCTGTTTTTGAGCTTATAATCAAATGTACATAGAGCTTGTTTCCAAGGCACGGACACACAATTGAAAACTCGCAAACTTACAATCTAAGGGTTTAGGTGTGATACAAGAGGGTGACACATACAAAATGGCGGTGTGAAATTTGTTCAGTCAGGTGGAGGAGTCTGTGTGTTGTACGCTGTGGAGTGCGCAGTTGTACATATTAAGGATAAAGGTGATAAGATTTTTTAAACAGGTGAGTTTTTAGTAATTTTTAAAAGTTTTTGAGGCAGGAAGATAATCTAATGGAGCGAGGCAAGGAGTTCCAAATAGTAGGGGCAGCAGGAGAGAAGTTTTGAATACGGGAGTGAGAGGAGGTGATGAGAGAGGAGGAAAGAAGAAGGTCGTTAGCAGAATGTAGGGGGCGGTTGGGAGAGTATTTTGAAACAAGAGCAGAGATATAATGGGGTGAGCTGTTGTTGAGGGCTTTATGTGTTAGGGTCATGATTTTAAATGTGATTCGGGAAGCCATGGGAAGCCAGTGGAGTGACAGAGAGGAGCTGCAGTCTAGCGGAGGCGTTCATTATGGATTGGAGGGGAGACAGACGAGAGATGGGGAGGCCAGCAAGGAGTGAATTGCAGTAGTTGAGTCGAGATATGATGAGAGCATGTATTAGAATTTTAGCTGTGCCTTCTGTAAGATAATGACAAATTTTGGAGATGTTTTTTAGGTGAAACTGACAAGATTTTGTTATTGATTGGATGTGAGAAATAAAAGAGAGGGCGGGATCCAGTAGAACCCCAAGATATCGGGCCTGGGAGGTGTGAGTGATGATGGCGTCGAAAACAGTGAGAGATATTTGAGGAGTGAAAGCTGTAGTAGAGGGTGAAAAGATTAGGAGTTCAGTCTTAGACATGTTGAGTTTGAGTTGACGGGTAGACATCCAGGAGGATATGCTAGAGAGACAGTTGGAAACTTGAGCTAAAAGAGAGGGGGATAGATCGGGTGCAGAGAGGAAGATTTGAGTATCATCGGCATAGAGATGATACTGAAATCCTAAGGATTTTATGAGGGTGCCAAGGGAGGAGGTGTAGATGGAGAAGAGGAGGTGGCCTAGGACAGACCTTTGGGGAACGCCAACAGACAGAGGGAGAGGTAAAGAAGAGGTGACAGAGAAGGAGACGCTAAATGTACTAGCTTTTAGATAGGATATGAACCATGAAAGAGCTGTGCCCTGGATGCCAAATGAGCAGAGAGTTTGGATTAGAAGAGGGTGGTCAACTGTGTCGAAGGCAGCAGAGAGATCCAGGAGAATTAGAATGGAGAAGTGACCCTTTGATTTGGTGGTTATCCAGTCATTGGTGACTTTTGTGAGGGCTGTTTCTGTTGAGTGTTGGGCACGGAAACCAGATTGGAAGGGGTCAAGAAGGGAATTGGAGGAAATAAATTGAGTGAGGCGATTGTAAACAAGCCGCTCAAGCAGTTTAGAAGCCACGGGAAGTAGTGAGATAGGGCGGTAGTTGGAGGCATACGCTGGGTCAGATGAGGGCTTCTTGAGAATGGGTGTAATTATGGCGTGTTTTAAGGGGGGTGGAAACCTGCCAGTGTTTAGGGAGAGGTTGAATAGATGTGTGAGAGCTGGGATAAGTGTGGTGGATAGGGGAGGGATTAGCTGTAAAAGAATAGGATCATGTGGACATGTTGTAAGGTGAGAGGTTAATCATAACGTAGATACTTCATCCTCGGTTACAGGGTCAAAGGAATCCATAGTGGAGGAGAAATTGGGGAAGGGTAAGGGTTAGGTGTTGTTGGTTTGTGGAGAGGATGGTGGGATAGGGCCAAGCTGGGAGGAGAGCTCATTTCGGATGGTTTACATTTTATTTTCAAAGTGGCTGGCAAAGTCATCAGCAGTGAGACAGGAAGGGGCAGGAGGTGGGGGTGGGCAGAGGAGGGTGTTGAATGTAGCAAATAAACGTTTAGGGTTTGATATTAGTGATGAGAAGTCGTGTTGTTTGGCAAGATTCAGGGCAGAGAAGTAGGAGCCCAAGGTAAACTTGTAGTGGAGAAAGTCTGCTGAGGTGCGAGATTTTCTCCATAGTCGTTCTGCAGTGCGTGAGCATCTCTGTAGATAGCGTGTTTGTGTAGTGTGCCATGGTTGTGGATGAGAGCGAGGGCGGTTGCTTGTGATTATGGGGGCATGAGAGTCAAGGGTGGAGGTTTGAGTAGCGTTGTACTGTGAAGTGGCGATGTCAGGGCAGGCAAGGGTGGTGAGGGGTCTGAGAAGGGGTTTTAGTACATTTGACAATTGTTGTGGGTTGAGTGCTTGCAGGTTTCTGCGGGTTCTGGTGGCAGAATTTGAAGAAGGGTGGTGAGCGGAAGGTGAGGTGAGGTTGCAAGTTAGCAGGTAGTGGTCAGATAGGGGAAGTGAGGAGATGTCAAGGTTGGAGATAGTGCAGAGATTAGTAAAAATAAGGTCAATGGAGTGTCCACCACTGTGGGTTGCGGAATCTGTCCATTGTGAGAGGATAAGGGAAGAGGTAAGTGCAAGTAATTTTGCAGTTGTTGGGGCGGTGGGTGGTTTCAGTGGCTATGTTGAAATCGCCAAGAATGAGTGAAGGTATATTGGAGGAGAGAAAGTGAGGGAGCCAGACGGCAAAGTTTTCCAGAAATTGAGAGGGTGATCCAGGTGGGCGATAGATCACTCTCAGAGTGATGGGAGAGAAGATGCGGATAGTGTGGACTTCAAAAGATGAGAATTTAAGGGAGGGAACAGGGGGTATGCAGTGACAAGTGCAGCGAGAGGATAGCAGTATGCAAACAGATGTGGCCCAATGTGCTTGTGATCGGATCTATGTTGGCAAAACTAGTCGCCAAATCAGACTCCGCATAGGTGAACATATATATGCCGTTGAAAAGGATCTTGATACGCCCTTATCAAGACATATGAAATATTATCACAACAAAGATATAAATCTGGTTCAATTCTATGCCATTGATGGGGCCAAATTAGGCCCAAGAAGAGGTGATTGTGACAAAGTATTACTTAGGAAAGAAAGCAAATGGAAATATAAACCCCAAGCACAAAACCAGAGGGGTTAAATGAGGGCTTCGGCGTCAGCGCTTACTTATGAGTAGTCGGCCTGGAGGTACCCCCCCCCTGGTTTGGGTTTTCTTGGGAGTGAGTTGAACCCAGTACAAAGAGATTAAAGAGAACATTGGCATAAAAATGGAGTTCATGTATTTATAAAGTAAATGGTCTATCATCAATCTTTATCGCTTGGCAATAATAAATGAAAGAATACAAATTACTATAACTTATGGCCACTTTTTGATAATAAATATAGAAAAACATCTGAATCAATTTGACACCTAGCTAAATATGAAGATGGCAAACATATTAGAGAAAGTATATTTATTTAAAGAGGTAAAAATAATATCCCTTCTTTAGTAACAAAAATGAGCTTTATTGTCCAAAATTGAAAAAACAGAGTCTTTAATATATATTTATAATGCACTTATTCATAATCACAATGTATATTATTATCAAATTAGCAAATTAAATATCAGAATGTCACTTTTTATCACTGAATGCAATTATATATTTTCATCACATATATCTATATTTATTATTTAATGGTGTTGTCACTATATAAAAAGGGCGTATCAATGTAAGGTTATGCATCTGGGAAGGAAAAGTAGCCATGCGATTTATATTCTTAGTGGAGCAAATCTCGGGGTATCAGATATTGAAAGGGATTTGGGAGTAACAACCACCTAGGTAACAGTGCTCAAAGCCAAGCAGCAGCTGCAAAGGCAAATAAAATATTAGCATGTATTAGGAAGGGTATAGAAGCAGGGAAGCAAAAATAATTCTGCCACTATACAAATCCCTAGTACGCCCTCATTTGGGATATGGAGGACAATTTTAGGCACCACTTCATAAAAAGGACATTTTAGAGCTGGAAAAGGTACAGAGAAGGGCAACAAAACTAATAAGGGGAATGGAGGGGCTAAGTTATGAGGAAAGACTAAACAAATTACACTTATTTTTGCTAGAAAAAAGGCGTCTACGAGGGGATATGATCACCTTATATAAATACATCCAGGGTCAGTATAAGGATTTGTCACGGGAGCTTTTTGTGCCAAGAGGTTTCCAACTGACAAGAGGACATCCCCTGAGGTTAGAAGGAAAAAGATTCCACCTTAAAGAAAGAAAAGGGTTCTTCACAGTAAGGGTGGTTAAGCTGTGGAATTCTCTACCAAAGGAGGTGGTGACAGCTAACTTGATAGATAACTTTAAAAAGGGGTTAGATATATTTTTTAATAAAGAGGGCATTCAGGGTTATCCTAGATAACTAGCGAAGGAATATTGATCCGGGGAGAAATTTGATCACCAGTTTCTGGGGTCAGGAAGGAATTTTGCTTTTTTTCCCTTATGAGACAATTGGCAAAGTCTCAATGTTTTTTTTTCTGTTTGCTTCCTCTGGATCAATTAACAATTATTAACAAATAGTCCACATATTAAAAGGATCAGAAGAGATCTAAAAAGGTTGAACTTGATGGACTAACAGTCTTTATTCAACCTTAAATACTATGTAACTATGTAACCATGAGCATAGCTTACACATTGACCCCATATAGTGGCAGTCATTGTGAAAGACGTGGAATCTACACCTTTGGAACTTAGGACTGATTCAGGTAAAACCAGCACAAGGAGCTTAGCCAAGATGGAACCAAACCCTTTAGAGAAAGCTGAGCTGCAAATCCTGATCTCTTAGCAGTCTAAGGGAATGCCATAAAGGCATCTGGGGAGGAAGTGGTGGTCGCCAGGAGAAAGAAGCAGGAACTTCTAGAAACATGGGAAGAAAATATTGGGAATGACTCAAAGGATTGGATACAGGAATTAATAGAGAAGGCTATAAAGTAGTTGCCTTGGAGTCAGATTACCTCTGGCACTATCACTGCCCAGCTGCAGAGTGTTTTCACTGGAGGAGGCATGGAGGGTGCCGACACTCCCCAACAGCAGAAGGGAAGCAATGCAGGTGGCCCTAGTGCTCCAAAGAAGCAGGTGGCCAAGGTGAGTAAAATACTCATAAGTAGCAGAATTTCATGGGAGGTGTCATGGAGGATGTCGGCGCTTCCCAGTGGCAGATGAGAGGAGACATGGAGGATGCCAACTCTCTCTAGCGACAGATGAGTCAGACGCCCCCTAACCGCAGAAGGATTTCATGTAAGGTTGCTTGGATACTGGCTCTCCCCAGTGGCAGATGGGAGATGAAATGAAGGATGCCAGAGTTCTCTAACATCAGATGGGACCCAATGGCATGTCAGAGGTGGCATGGGGGATGCCAGCTCTCCCCAACAACAGATGGGAGGTGGCCTAGGTAAGTCAGGATTTTTTGCTAAGTGGGCCGATTTATGAGAATGCTCCCCAACAGCAAGTAGAAAGTTGAGTAGCAAATGTGAGAATCACTTTCCAGAGACAACAGGAATTCATGGAAAGCTGCATGGAGATTGACTGTGCTCCCCAGCAGGAGAAGTGAGGTAGCGCATTTGGCACCAGTGCTCCCCAGTAGATAGAAAGTGAGCTGGGGCAGTACCGTCACAACAAGAGTTTGGGAGTCTTTGTGGCTGGCGTTAATCATCTCAAGAGTAAATTGGAAGTGAGGCAGGAGGAGGATCTTCAAGCAGACTGAGATTATGCCAGGGGTGACCTAGTTGAGGCAACCTAGTATGAAAAACTTGCCCTCTGTTTGACAGCAGAACTATTGAGCCAAGAAACAACCAGGGTGTAGCCTCTGGGTTGGCGAGGCAGCGCATGTCGCGCACCTCCACAGCAATTGAGCCCTTCCTGAACTACCAATGCAGCACCAACTGAACTGCTTCACAACTAGGACCTTAGGCTCAGCGGCCGGATTAATAACCAGTCACATGTATTGTAACAATTGTGAATAATTATCATGATTTGGCCTTCTAATCTAGTGATCTTTATTCGCTTACCAAGTAGTATTGATTAATGGCACTACCATTTAATTATTTTTTGTTAATGTGTTTAGTTACCATATGATTTCCCCTATAAATATGTTGTACCCTGTTCAAGAGATCTTCTGGTTAAGACATAAGTGGTAGAACTATGTTTGTTTATTGAATGTTGTGATTTCCATGCTCTGTTTGTAGCTGTCAAATATAAGGAAAATGTTTGTAATAGTTTGCTGTTTGTTTTATTCAGTCATGTACAACTCTTTATGACTCCATAGATCACTGCATGCCAGGCACATAAATCATCCACTGCCATTCTGAGCTCCATCAAGCTCATATTCATTGCTTCAATAACCTCTTCTATCCATGCTATACATAATAGTATCACTTATAAACAGAGTATACATTTGTAGCTTGATATTTATGAGCCTTTAGTTCTATTAAGACTTGAGAGCGGACTGAAACATTTCCCACATTCGGTACATAAAAAAAGTTTTATTTCCTGTATGAGTCCTCTTATGTTTATTAAGGTCTGAGGCCTGACTGAAACATTTCCCACATTCCGAACATGGAAAAGGGTTTTTCTCCTGTATGAGTCCTCTTATGTGTATTAAGATTTGAGGTTTGACTGAAACATTTTTCACATTCAGAACATGGAAAAGGTTTTTCTCCTGTGTGAGTCCTCTTATGTGTATTAAGAGCTGCGAGCAGACTGAAACATTTCCCACATTCAGAACATGTAAAAGGTTTTTCTCCTGTATGAGTCATCTTATGTTTATTAAGACTTGAGACCTGACTGAAACATTTTTCACATTCAGAACATGGAAAAGGTTTTTCTCCTGTGTGAGTCCTCTTATGTGTATTAAGAGCTGCGAGCAGACTGAAACATTTCCCACATTCAGAACATGTAAAAGGTTTTTCTCCTGTGTGAGTCCTCTTATGTGTATTAAGAGCTGCGAGCAGACTGAAACATTTCCCACATTCAGAACATGTAAAAGGTTTTTCTCCTGTGTGAGTCCTCTTATGTGTATTAAGATGTGAGGTTTTACTAAAATATTTTCCACACTCCGAACATGAAAATGGTTTTTCTCCTGTGTGAGTCCTCTTATGTTCTTTAAGATGTGAGGTGCATCTGAAACATTTCCCGCATTCAGAACATGAAAAAGGTTTCTCTCCTGTGTGAGTCCTCTTATGTGTATTAAGATGTGAGGTTTTACTAAAATATTTTCCACACTCCGAACATGAAAAGGGTTTTTCTCCGGTGTGAGTCCTCTTATGATCTTTAAGATGTGAGGAGCGACTGAAACATTTCCCGCATTCAGAACAAGCAAATGGTTTTTCTACTGTGTGACACATGTGGTCTTCTCCAGGGTTATTCCAAATCTCGGATCCATCTGTTGGAAACAAAAGCACCAGGAGTAAATTCTGACAGCTTTAATATACTTCAAAATGGAAACAATCAGTTAGTAGATACCTATTATAGTTATGATAATTAATTATAGTGAACTGAGACCAATTTGCAGTTAATAAAAGGTCAATTTGGTTGAAAATGATTAAGTTTAGTCTTTTTTAAACTAGTGGAAGTTATTTAACTCCTTATGAACGTACAACATGATTTGTAATTATATGAAAAAGAAGCAAAAGATGTCTGAATGTCTATAGAGTGCAGTGTGATCCGGTGCATACCAATTATTGTCAATTATGGTCTTTTGTTTAACTAAATCTGATGATCTGCAAAATGTTATTTAAAAGAAAAAAACAAATACTGTATAAACACAAAATGTACATATTGCAACCTCTATATGCAATTATTGCTTGCTGTAGGCTTTCATTATTTGCCTGCTGCTGCCTGTTACTTCCCCAGGTAGGTGTTTCTATAAACTAACAATCTCCCCATTAGTGCTGCTGAGAGCACTGACTGTTGTTACTGTCACATTCCCACTGTGTAGATACAAACTTCCTGTGTATGTAAAGCCTTCTATCAGGAAGTTGTGCTACTGAAAATAAAATGGCAGATTGGGGTCATTACACCAGCAAATAAGAGATGTTCCCTAGGGCTTATGATTTATGGGGATTACAGATAAGATATTTTGAATAAATTAGGTGATACCAATATCTACATAAAGTTAAATAATTAAAGAAATAGTAAGTATGCGGACACAAATACTCCTTTTCATGCTTAATATTTTCATTCATTATCTTTGAAAAAATAATAACATTACCCAGATGGTGAGAGTATGGAGATTAAATAGTAATAGGAATAAAATAGTAGATTCTATTAATAAAATGGGCACTACGTTTTCTGAGATAGTTCAATATCTTTACTACCATAAACTAAATGTTTAGAGGGTGCTGTAAGTTGAGATCTGGCAACTGGGGGATGTATCATGGGATAGACATCTCCCAGATGGAGTAACAAGCTATTGCCTACAAGAGGAGGGGTTAGGCATGTGGGGGGAGGGAGATCTTAGATATCTCTGTAACAATAAAGAAGTGCCAGTCTGATTTTGGACCCACTAAACAAAGGTGGTGTCAGAATCTGCTTGTACTAAACAAAGGTACATGGTGTGTGATTCTGAGATCCTAAGAAAAGGGGTCTGATGGTGCCTGTCTCTTCAGAAATGATGCTGTCATCTGAAGTGTCTGCTGGTGGCGAGATCTGAACAAACAGTTGTGACTCATAGAGAGAGAGAGACTTGGGGTAGCGTAGTCCCCCAAATCTGGTGGGCGTAAAAATTATTATAAATTTAAGTCATCTTGGAAAGCTTCCAAATTCTATATCCAAAATAGAAATGTAACTTCCTTTGAAAAAAATGTTATTAAGGCAAAAAATATACATATGTTATCAAATAATCCCTTAGATGAAAAAAATCAAGTATAATGACCAGCTGGGAAATAGACCTAAACAAGACAAGACGAGTGGCTCCAAGCCTTAAACATAAAGGTTTGTAAGAAAAATACCTCAGACAGAGAGATACAATTTAAAATATTAAATAAATGGTATTGTGTTCCAACGAAAATATATCAAATGGCAAAAGATAATGGGGAAAAATGTGTCTCGGTGGGCTCACGCCCGGTAATATTCCAATTCTGGAAGCAACGTTTGGATCCGTGTCCCCAGAACTGATCCTATTTCATGTACGCCCTGACAATCTTCCTTTGGATACCAAAGCTTGCCCAATGACTGATGGCTTCCAGATGGACTCCGACCTCGGCTCTCAGCTTAAATACATTTAATAAAAGATAGTTTCTAGAAATTGAGGACTTCCAGACTTTGGGAGTTATTAGAAATCACCTCGTAAAATGGGAAATATGGGATGATTTGGGTATGGAATAAGGCTTATTTAAGGAACTCAATTTAACGTGATGATTAATTGATCTAAAACCTACAAGTAAGTAATGTACGTGTATGATTATGTTTGATGTTGGATTAATGTGAATTAATATTTATATGTCTTTGTATAAAAATTGGAATAAAGACTGTTAAAAAGGGATGTGATTGTTGTTTGTGTTATAAAATATAAATGGCGTCGCTCAGACATGTCCGACTCTCCGTGACCTCATGGACAACACACCATTCTGATCCACTTGGTTTTCATGGCAGAGATACTAGAGTAGGTTGCCATTGCCTTCTCCAGTGGGCCAAAGCATAGAGCTCCGGGTATTCCCAGGTGGTCTCCCATCCAAGCACTGACCAGTGGGACCTCTTGGTTCCCTGGCTGGATTCCAACTGAGGATGCTGTGGTGAAAGCTCCTGTATCCTAATACTGGGCCACCAGGAAATCCATATGTTTGTGTATATATGTATATGAAAGTATGTATGTATGTATGTATGTATGTATGTAATATACACACGCACACACACATCATAGATATCATCAGTAAAACAGGACATTTTACTAAAGCTTGCGATTTAATATATGGATTAAATAAAATAATAAACAGCAGACTAGAGAAGGGCGGTTGGGTTGGGAGCAGAAAGGACGTCCAACTTAAGTTGGTTTAAATATTTACACTGATTTTGTCATTTATGGTCCTTTTAGGACTTGCAGAAGAGAAAGAGAGTTAGATGTTGGCCCCTGGCAGTAAAGAGCAGGAGGAACACACTGAGTGGTAATGATGGGATAGAAGTTTGTTATTACTGTGGAGGGTGTGATGAGGGAGGGAGGACACAGACAAGAGCAAATACATGACAGATAGATAGGGAAGGACTAGAGAAGGAAAGAGCAGAGGAGGAGGCAAGAGGTCATTGGCAGAAGAGCAGAGGAGGTGGCAAGAGACTGCTGGGTAAAGAGCAGAAGAGGCAGAAAGAGACTGTTGGGTGAAGAGCAGAGGAGGAGGAACGAGGTCACTGGGAGAAGAGCAGAGGAGGAGGAACGAGGTCACTGGGAGAAGAAGAGCAGAGGAGGAGGCAAGAGGTCATTGGCAGAAGAGCAGAGGAGGAGGAACGAGGTCACTGGGAGAAGAGCAGAGGAGGAGGAAAGAGGTAATTGGCAGAAGAGCAGAGGAGGAGGCAAGAGACTGTTGGGTGAAGAGCAGAGGAGGAGGAACAAGGTCACTGGGAGAAGAAGAGCAGAGGAGGAGGCAAGAGACTGTTGGGTGAAGAGCAGAGGAGGAGGAACAAGGTCACTGGGAGCAGAAGAGCAGAGGAGGAGGAACAAGGTCACTGGGAGAAGAGCAGAGGAGGAGGCAAGAGACTCTTGGGTGAAGAGCAGAGGAGGCGGCAAGAGACTGTTGGGTGAAGAGCAGAGGAGGAGGAACGAGGTCATTGGGAGAAGAGCAGAGGAGGAGGAATAAGGTCACTGGGAGAAGAAGAGCAGAGGAGGAGGAACAAGGTCACTGGGAGAAGAAGAGCAGAGGAGGAGGAACAAGGTCACTGGGAGAAGAAGAGCAGAGGAGGAGGAACGAGGTCACTGGGAGAAGAAGAACAGAGGAGGAGGAGACAAGAGGTTGTTGGGTGAAGAGCAGAGGAGGAGGCAAGAGACTGTTGGGTGAAGAGCAGAAGAGGAGGAACGAGGTCACTGGAAGAAGAAGAGCAGAGGAAGAGGAACATGGTCACTGGGAGAAGAGCAGAGGAGGAGGCAAGAGACTGTTGGGTGAAGAGCAGAGGAGGCGGCAAGAGACTGTTGGGTGAAGAGCAGAGGAGGCGGCAAGAGACTGTTGGGTGAAGAGCAGATGAGGCGGCAAGAGACTGTTGGGTGTAGAGCAGAGGAGGAGGAACGAGGTCATTGGGAGAAGAGCAGAGGAGGAGGAATGAGTTCACTGGGAGAAGAAGAGCAGAGGAGGAGGAACAAGGTCACTGGGAGAAGAAGAGCAGAGGAGGAGGAACAAGGTCATTGGGAGCAGAGAAGGAGGAACAAGGTCATTGGCAGAAGAGCAGAGGAGGAGGAACGAGGTCACTGGGAGAAGAAGAGCAGAGGAGGAGGAACAAGGTCACTGGGAGAAGAAGAGCAGAGGAGGAGGAACAAGGTCACTGGGAGAAGAGCAGAGGAGGAGGAACGAGGTCACTGGGAGAAGAGCAGAGGAGGAGGCAAGAGGTCATTGGATGAAGAGCAGAGGAGGAGGAACGAGGTCATTGGGTGAAGAGCAGAGGAGGAGGAACAAGGTGACTGGGAGAAGAGCAGAGGAGGAGGAGGAACGAGGTGACTGGGAGAAGAGCAGAGGAGGAGGAGGAACGAGGTGACTGGGAGAAGAGCAGAGGAGGAGGAACGAGGTCACTGGAAGAAGAGCAGAGGAGGAACGAGGTCACTGGGAGAAGAGCAGAGGAGGAGGAACGAGGTCACTGGGAGAAGAGCAGAGGAGGAGGCAAGATACTTTTTTGGTGAAGAGCAGAGGAGGAGCTGGGAGTGGTGGGATGGAGGGCAAAGTTTGTTCAAAATAATCTAGCTTCAAAACAAACAAGTCATTAAAAAAAAACTGATGTAATAAATAGATTTAGCAGCAAAAGCTTTCAAATAAATTTGGAAAATCAGTAACTTTCATTTAACCAAATATAGTCCATCTGGGTCTATAAAATAGTTTTACACGTGATACGTATCATAGTAAGACGGGTTACTCACCTTCACCAATATTTACAGGATTGTCCTCCTTAACCTCCTGGTGACTCCTCACATTCGTCTCTTCTTCGTGATGAAGCTTTGACACAATCAATGACTTCCCTCCTTCACTTCCTGTACAGATATATAGAAGATAATTATATTGGTATTTGTTTTATTATTTATGACCAGCATAGACCACAGACAAAGGTAGTCTGCAAGCTTCAAACTATATCAAACATTTTACTTTTTGAAATACAGTGCCTTGCAAAAGTATTCACCCCCCATGACTTTTTACCTTTTTTGTTACATTACAGCCTTACGTTCAATGTTTTATTAATATGAATTTTATGTGGCGGATCAGAACACAATAGTCTAAGTTAGTGAAATGAAATGAAAAAAATATATACATAAAACTATTTTTTAGAAACAGAAAACGGGCACGTGCGTATGTATTCACCCCCTTTGTTACGAAGCCCATAAAAAGCTCTGGTGCAACCAATTACCTTTAGAAGTCACATAATTAGTGAAATGATGTCCACCTGTGTGCAATCTAAGGGTCACATGATCTGTCATTACATATACACACCTTTTTTTGAAAGGCGCCAGAGGCTGCAACACCTAAGCAAGGGGCACCACTAACAAAACACTGCCATGAAGACCAAGGAACTCTCCAAACAAGTAAGGGACAATGTTGTTGAGAAGTACAAGTCAGGGTTAGGTTAGAAAAAATATCCAAATCTTTGATGATCCCCAGGAGCACCATCAAATCTATCATAACCAAATGGAAAGAACATGGCGCAACAGCAAACCTGCCAAGAGACTGCCGCCCACCAAAACTCACGGACCGGGCAAGGAGGGCATTAATCAGAGAGGCAGCACAAAGACATAAGGAAACCCTGGAGGAGCTGCAGAGATCTACAGCAGAGACTGGAGTATCTGTACATAGGACGACAATAAGCCATACGCTCAATATAGTTGGGCTTTATGGCAGAGTGGCCAGAAGAAAGCCATTAATTTCAGCAAAAAACAAAATGGCACGTTCTGAGTTTGGGAAAAGGCATGTGGGAGACTCCCAAAATGTATGGAGGAATGTGCTCTGGTCTGATGAGACTAACATTGAACTTTTCGGACATCAAAGAAAACGCTATGTCTGGCGCAAACCCAACACATCACATCACCCAAAGAGCACCATCCCAACAGTGACATGGCGGTGGCATCATGCTGTGGGATGTTTTTCAGCAGCCAGGACTGGAAAACTGGTCAGAGTTGAGGGAAAGATGGATGGTGCTAAATACAGGGATATTCTTGTACCTGCACCACTCTGTGCTTGATTTGAGGCCAGGATGGAGGGTCACCTTCCAGCAGGACAATGACACCAAACACACTGCTAAAGCAACACTTGGGGGGTCTAAGGGGAAACATGTAAATGTGTTGGAATGGCCGAGTCACAGCCCAGACCTCAAGCCAATAGGAAATCTGTGGTCAGACTTAAAGATGGCTGCTCACAAGCGCAAACTATCCAACTTGTAGGAGCTGGGGCAATGGGAGGAGGAATGGGCAAAGATCCCAGTGGTAAGATGTGGCAAGCTCATAGAGACTTATCCAAAGTGACTTGGAGCAGTGATTGGCACAAAAGGTGGATCTACAAAGTATTGGCTTTAGGGGGGTGAATAGTTATGCACAGGGACTTTTTCTGTTATTTTGTCCTATTTGTTGTTTGCTTCACAATAAAAACAAACAAAAAAGAAAACATCTTCATAGTTGTGGCATGTTCTGTAAATTAAATGATGCAAATCCCCAAACACTCCATGTTACTTCCAGGTTGTGAGGCAACAAAACACGAAAAATGCCAAGGGGGTGAATGCTTTTGCAAGACACTGTATATATAACATAACATAGGTCTCGTCTATCTCCTGTCCTCAGAAGACCAGTATGTCTTTTCAGATTACAGAATTAATGTTAAATGGCGTCTCTCTGACTCCTCAGATACCCAGCAATGTTTGTACCAAGCGCCACTTTATAGCAACTTCCTTTACAAGTTAATAGATTTTAGTGTTATTCTTGTTCCCAGAATGCAGTGTAATAACTGTATTTCTCGGAATTCTTGGCAGATATATAATGCTGTATATCTCAGGAATTATAAACCTGTAGAAAACAGCTAGTGAAATGTAAAACAGGTTTAATGCTCTTTTAGGTGAAATACGCTTGTTCTGGAGCGTCAGTGATCCTTTAGAGAATGTATTATTAATGTCCTTATTGTGTATTACTTCCTCACCTTCCCTGATACTCCCAGGACTCTCCTCCTCCTCCTTCATCGGCTGCTGATCTCTTATATTCAGATCTTCTTGTTCCACCTTGGAGACAACTGGAGGCCTCACATCTAAAGGTCCTACAGAGAGAGATAAACAGATTATAGACTTTCACCATTTTATTATTTACTATCGATCTGGTGTTTGTGTCTTATTAATATCTAAATCCTTTAGTAGAAAGATCCACAAAGACAGAAACGACCGAATGTTATTACTTTGTATGGAGAGAAGACCAGATAGTGTGTCATTGTGGAGAAAATCACCTTTATCATGAGCTGCGACGTGTGTAAAACTTCCTGGGTGAGAGATGGAGGAGAAATACACCCCAATAAGGACTGAAGTAAGTGATAATTGTCCATAAGATGTTACTCACCTTCACTGATATTTACAGGAATTTCCTCCTCTTTAATCTCCCGGGGACTCCTCATATTTGTCTCTTCTTCTTGGTCAGACTCCAAGAGACCTGATGGTGTCACTTTGTCACTGTCTGTACAAAGAAACATCAGACGGTCACATGCTGGGATTTGTTACACGTCTTTATGGTCAGTACAAATAAACATGAGACGGTCACACACTGGGATTTGTTATACATCTTTATGATCAGTACAAATAAACATAAGATGGTCACACGCTGGGATTTGTTACATGTCTTTATGATCAGTACAAATAAACATAAGATGGTCACACGCTGGGATTTGTTACATGTCTTTATGATCAGTACAAATAAACATAAGATGGTCACACGCTAGGATTTGTTACATGTCTTTATGATCAGTACAAATAAACATGAGATGGTCACACGCTGGGATTTGTTACACGTCTTTATGGTCTGCACAAATAAACATTAGATGGTCACACGCTGGGATTTGTTACACGTCTTTATGATCAGTACAAATAAACATGAGATGGTCACACGCTGGGATTTGTTACATGTCTTTATGGTCTGTACAAATAAACATGAGATGGTCACACGCTGGTATTTGTTACACGTCTTTATGGTCTGTACAAATAACATGAGATGGTCACACGCTGGGATATGTTACACGTCTTTATGGTCTGTACAGAACAAGTGTCCAATATTATGGGAGCTGGAGAACTGACAAAAAAAACATAAAAAAAGATAAATAACCAGATAAATATTATTATAGTTTATTTATAACGCGCCAACATATTCTGTAGCGCTGATTATCAATACATTTATACCAAACTAGTAAAGGTCACCCATATACATATATGTAATGTAAATAAAATTACAGTAGTAGTGTGTTTCTCTTAAGAATCTCACTGGAAAAAAAGTCTTTAAAATATCTTATTTCCTTTATGTTTTAACTAAGTGTGAAGATCCTGAAAAGCTACAGACAATCCCTTTGGCTACAGGAACTCCCCACTAAATCGTCGATCTTCGTTAATGGTATCCGGCTAACGGATCAGGAACATGTACATATACCTTATCTTAGGAAAATAATAAAGCCCTCCTGTTAAATGAAACACACCATCCTCTATGCGTTCCAAGTAACAATAACACTTTATTTTTTACAGCAACCTCTATCACGCATTTTTTCATGTCTGTGGGAGGACCTATCCCAAAAATCCTCTCCCCGATAAGGATCAGCAAGGGATCAGCAGGTTTTTGTAAATCTAAAATGGCGATTTACACAACTAAAGCAACAGTTGGCCCCCGCGCACGCAGGCATATTTCTAATGCACAGTTGGGACATTGATGACGATTTCTCCTCAGGGCAGCGACAGGCCAAATGTCCCCTGTTAAAATGTCAGGTTTCTGTGCTGTAAAAAAATGAGACAAAGGTAAATCATTTCAGAACTTTTTCCACCTTAAATGTGACCTATAAACTGTACAACTCAATTGAAAAACAAACTGAAATCTTTTAGGTGGAGGTAAGAAAGAGAAAAATAATGTGGTTGCATAAGTCTTCACACCCTCCTATAACTGGGGATGTAGCTGTGTTCAGAAGTAAGCAATCACATTCCAAATCGTGTTAAATAGGAGTCAGCATTCACTTGCCATTATTTAAAGTGCCTCTGATTAACCCAAAATAAAGTTCAGCTGCTCTAGTTGGTCTTTCCTGAAATGTTCTTAGTCGCATCCCACAGCAAAAGCCATGGTCCACAGAGAGCTTCCAAAGCATCAGATGCATCTCATTGTTAAAAGGTATCAGTCAGGAGAAGGGTACAAAAGAATTTCCAAGGCATTAGATATACCATGGAACACAGTAAAGACAGTCATCATCAAGTGGAGAAAATATGGCACAACAGTGACATTACCAAGAACTGGAGCTCCCTCCAAAATTGATGAAAAGACGAGAGGAAAACTGGTGTGGGAGGCTACCAAGAGGCCTACAGCAACATTAAGGGAGCTGCAGGAATATCTGGCAAGTACTGGCTGTGTGGTACATGTGACAACAATCTCCTGTATTCTTCATATGTCTGGGCTATGGGGTAGAGTGGCAAGACGAAAGCCTTTTCTTACGAAGAAAAACATCCAAGCCAGGCTACATTTTGCAAAAACACATCTGAAGTCTCCCAAAAGCGTGTGGGAAAAGGTGTTATGGTCTGATGAAACCAAGGTTGAACCTTTTGGCCATAATTCCAAAAGATATGTTTGGTGCAAAAACAACACTGCACATCACCAAAAGAACACCATACCCACAGTGAAGCATGGTGGTGGCAGCATCATGCTTTGGGGCTGGAACTGGGGCCTTAGTTAAGATGGAGGGAATTATGAACAGTTCCAAATACCAGTCAATATTGGCACAAAACCTCCAGGCTTCTGCTAGAAAGCTGAACATGAAGAGGAACTTCATCTTTCAGCATGACAACGACCCAAAGCATACATCCAAATCACCAAAGGAATGGCTTCACCAGAAGAAGATTCAAGTTTTGGAATGGCCCAGCCAGAGCCCAGACCTGAATCCCATTGTGACCTGAAGAGGGCTGTGCCCAGGAGATGCCCTCGCAATCTGACAGAGCAAAGAAGAGTGGGCAAATCTTACCAAGTCACAATGTGCCACGCTGATAGACTCATACCCAAAAGACTGAGTGCTGTAATAAAATCACAAGGGGCTTCAACAAAGTATTAGTTTAAGGGTGTGCAGACTTATGCAACCATATTATTTAATTTTTATATTTTTTCTTCCCTCTACCTAAAAGATTTCAGTTTGTATTTCAATTGAGTTGTACAGTTTATAGGTCACATTAAAGGTGGAAAAAGTTCTGAAATGATTTATCTTTGTCTCATTTTTTTACAGCACAGAAACCTGACATTTTAACAGGGGTGTGTAGACTTTTTATATCCACTGTACATATCTCTCTCGCTCCATCTCTCTTCCCCTCTCTATCTTCTCTTTCCCCGCCCACTCTTTCTCTATCTTTCTCCCCTCCTCTGCCCCCTCTCTTCCTCCCCTCCCCCCTTTCTCTCTCCCTCTCCATCTATCTCCCCATCCCTCTTTCCTCACTATCTCTCTCTCCTCTCTATCTATATATCTCTCCCTCTCTCTCCTCCCCCTCCTTGCTTTCTCCTCCCCATAGCCTCCCTCTCTCTCCCCCTATCTTCTTCTGTTTCCCCCTCTCTATTCTCCTCTATATATCTCTTCCTCTCTCTCCCCTCTCCGTCTCTCATATATCTCTAACCTCTCTTTGCCTACATATCTCTGTCTCTCCCTCTCTATCTTCTCTCTCCCCTTCACTTCACTCTATCTTCCTCCTCTCCTCTGCCCCCTCTCGTCCTCCCTCCCCTCTCTATCTCCCCATCACTCTCTCCTCACTATCTCTCTCTCTCTCCATTTATCTCTCTCTCTCTCTCTCTCCCCCTCTCCTTGCTTTCTCCTCCCCATAGCCTCCCTCTCTCTCTCCCCTATCTTCTTCTGTTTCCCCCTCTCTATTCTCCTTTATATATCTCTTCCTCTCTCTCCCCTCTCCCATATATCTCTAACCTCTCTCTTTGCCTACATATCCCTGTCTCTTCCTCTCTATCTTCTCTCTCCCCTTCACTCTATCTTACTCCTCTCCTCTGCCCCCTCTCTATCTCCCCATCACTCTCTCCTCACTATCTCTTTCTCTCCATTTATCTCTCTCTCTCTCCACCCCTCTAATTTCTTTCTTCTCCCCATAGCCCCTCTATCTCTCTCTCCCCTATCTTCCTCTATCTCTTTCCCCCTCTCTCTCTTCCCCCTATCTCTCTGTCTATTTCTCTGAACTCTCAATCTATCTCTCCACTCTCTCTCCCTTCCACCTCTTTTTCTCTCTCGCCACCCGCTCCCCCTCTCCTCTCTATTTATATATCCCCCTCTTGTCGCTCCTTTCTTTCCCCTCCCCTCTCTATCTCTTTCTCTCTCACTCTCTATCTATCTTCCTTTCCTCCCTAATCTCTATGTATCTGCCCTCTCCATCTCTCTCATATATATCTCCCTCCTCCTCCCTGTCTCTTTCCCTACCTCTTGACTCCCTTACTCTACCCCTCTCTCTGCTATCTATCTCTTATTCCTTCTATCTCTATCTCCACTCTATCTATATCTCTCCCCCTCCCCATCTATCTCTCCTCTCTCTATATCTCTTTCCCCTCTCCCTCCTCATATGTCTCTAACCTCTCTCTTGGCCTACATATCTCGGTCTCTCCCTCTCTATCTTCCTCCTCTCCTTTGCCCCCTCTCTATCTCCCCATCACTCTCTTCTCATCTATCTCTCCCCTATCTCTCTCTCCATTTATCTCTCTCTCCATGTATCTCTCTCTCCATTTATCTCTCTCTCCATTTATCTCTCTCACCCCACCCCTCTCCTTTCTTTCCCCTCTCTCTCTCCCCTATCTTCCTCTATCTGTTCCCCCCTCTCTCTCCCCTAGCTCTCTATCTATTTATCTGTCTATTTCTCTGAACTCTGAAATCTATCTCTCCCTTCCCACTCTCTCTCACTTCCCCCTCTCTTTTTCTCTCCCCACCCGCTCCCCCTCTCCTCACTATTTATATATCCCCCTCTTCTCGCTCCTTTCTTTCCCCTCTCTATCTCTCTCTTCCTTCTCCTATATATACACACATCTCCTTCCCCGTCTATCTCTATCCATCACTCCCCTCCTTCTCTATCTCTCCTATCTATCTCCCCCTCTCTATCTCTATGTATTCCCCCTCTCTCTCCTATCTATTTAACTCTCCCTGCTTCTCCTATATATACACATCTCCCTCCCTCCCTATCTCTATCCCCTCCCCTCTCTTTCTGTTCACATCTCCTTCCCCCTCTCTCTCCCCCATCTTTCCCTCCCCCCTCTATTTCTCCACTACCCCAGTTCTCTCTCTCGCCCTCTCTCGGTTTCCCCTTCTCTATCTCTCAATTTCTCCCCCTCATTCTCCTCTGTTTATTTATCTCCCCCTCTCTCAATCTATCTTGCTCCCCTCTCTCTGTCCCCCTTCTATATCTATCTTCCTCCCCCTCTTTCCCTTCCCCCTCACTCCCCTCCTCCTGTCTCTCTCTCCTCTTCCCTAACTCTCTCTCTCGCTCCCTCTCTCTGTATCTCCCTCCCCTCTCTCATATTTATATCCCTCTCTCTCTCTAATCTCTATGTACCCCCCTCCCTATCTCTCTTCTATCTCCCTCTCTCTTGTACTCTCTCCCCCATTCTCCTCTGTCTATCTCTCTCCCTTCGCCCTCTATCCCCACTCTTCTATCTATCTATCTCTCCCTCCCTCACCCCCTCCTAACTCTCTAGCTCTCCCTCCCCCTCAATTCTCTATCTTTCCCCTCTCTCTCCCTCCCCCTCTCTAAACTC
>JAPZIH010000676.1:528022-580522 GCA_027410445.1 Discoglossus pictus | reverse complement strand
ATTTCCGCAACAATGACTGAATCCACTTTGTCACCAGTATCTAATTTATCTTTTTCTTGGAGTATTATGAGAAGTTGTGCATGTGGAAGGCATCTTTTTTGAAATTCAATTGTATATACATAAGGAAGACATTTGCCAAATAAGTGACTTATAGTGATGTCACGTATTAATTAAGTAAATAAATTTAATTAATTAACTCTGGCTACTAAATCTGGTCTATCGGAAGCACTTTGGCCAAGAAGTACATTTTGTGTAATTTCTGGCCATTGGGGATTACATGTAAATGTAATAAATAAATTGGGTTTGCCAAATTTGGTGACAATTGCCATAGCATCATTGTATCTTTCTCTCATATTTCGAGGAGATCCTTGAAAAGAAGATGGTAAAATGATGGCTTTGCCAGCTGTCATATCTCTGCTTGTAGCCACGTCAGCAACATAGTCCATTAGTCCACAATATTGTTCTACACGTAGTTTATCTTGTTGATATTTTATAAAGTTAAAATTATTAGCCTCAACCTGCAAATAGGAATCAATAATCCATTGTTGTGTTAGTTTTCCACCACATAAAATTGGATTAAATGCATTTTGAGCTACTTTAAATTTAAGCATAGAAACATTATTTCGTATTTCTGGCTTTAGCATTTGAGTAACTGGGAAGGGTTAATTTTGGTTGCCAACCTGCCTCTCCGTGTGGGAAAAAAATGGGATATGTCATTAGATCTAAATTTGGACTTAAGATACTCATATTAATGAATGGTTGCTTCTCATTTCTGGGATATATTCTAATGTCTCTTTGAAATGGTGGTTCTCCTTCATCATTCTGAAACACCATTGCAACCTCATTTGATGTTGGCAAGTTATAACAACGTTTATCAGTATGTCTGTCTCTTTTAAGCACCATATTGACCTTTGGGATTGGTAATTGATGTGTTTGTGCATGAAGTAGTTGTTCATTTTCTACTTTTGCCATTTTTTTACAAGCTTTACTATAGGGGTTATTGGCCATAATGTTATCTAGCTCTATAAAAACACTGTTTAAGCATTTTTAATTTTCTTGCAGCTGAATACGTTGGTCAACAGTTTCCATTGTATCTAGGACATATAGTTGAGCAAATTTTCTATGCTCTCCTTCCTCTGGATGTAAATGGGAAGTACGATGGTAAATTTGGCCTTGGACTTTAAAACAGTAAGGACCATGTCCTGGTACATTAGCAGCTAATATGCTTCCCATAGATGCAAAGGATATGGCACTATTGTAGGATCTTATGTTTGTCTTGAAATTTTTGTAGTTTGGAAAAGTAGGTTCAGTCATAATGTTTTGTAAATATATTGGGAATTGTTTTCTTTGTGGAAGTTTGAACTTGTTTTTTTGACAGCAACTAATAAATTGGCCATCTCTGGGTATTTCCTGTTTAAAATGATAAGCCTCACAAAACTGACATTGAGTATTCATGTCCCCACAATTATGAACCTCTACTGGTAAAGACTTGAGTAAAGGACAATTTGCAAAGCATATAGGAGTTTGACTTTCATATCAATCAGGTGAAATGTCATATAATGTTTCAACAACAGGTTCTAAATGCTTTGTTTTTTTCGTGGCTTTTCTTGGTATATCTTGTATTGGTTTAGGTGAAATGTCATGTAATGTTTCATGAACAGGTTCTAAATGCTTTGTTTTTTTGTGGCTTTTTTTGGTATGTCTTGTATTTTTTCAGGTAAAATGTCATCTGATGTTTGAGGAACAGGTTCTAAATGCTTTATTTGCTTGGTAGCTTTTTTTGGCATATCTTTAATTTGTTCTGTTGATAGTCTTTTGCTTGCAATTCTTTTGCATTCTTTTTCTCGTCGAATTTCCTTCTTCTCCGGTGTCTGCTGGCTGTCTGCTCTCTGTCGTCGTTCTCTAGCTTGGCGTCTTTTCTTTTCTTGTTTACTCTCGTTATCAGCCATGTTTATCTGTAAAAATAAAATAATGTATCATTAGTTTATTTTGAGATGTTAAGTTTGTTTTCAGCAAAAATTGTTATCAACAGTGTGGTTACGTTTTATACTTAATCAGTTTCAATTTGGTCAATTGAATAGGGGTCTAAATAAGGCCATAAGATATTTTTTTAAAGAAGTTTTTAGTTAGTAAACATGCATCCAAAAGCAAGGTTTTCACTAACTAAAAACTTATTTTAAAAAATATGTTATGTGCTTATTTAGAGCACTATTTAATTTGGCAAATGGCAATTCAATAAGGGTCTAGGACTGGAAATTTAGAATGACAAATTGTATAGAGTCTCTGTTTTGAGCCTTTTTTGGACTATGCAATTATTATTTTTTTGGGCTACATTGAAGTTTGTATTTACTGTTAAAGATTATTGGCCCTAAAAGACAAATAAGAGATAGATGAAAAATGTGTTAGTTATATTCAGTTGAAACTCCTCGTCTGATGGTCTTGACGCAGTATCTGTTGTAAAAGAAAAATGAAAATGTTATTTGATTTGAATGTATTTGTAATAACTAAAAAATTACATTATTTTTGTGTATTGTATGTGTTATGGTGAATTTTCTGCTATTATTTTTTTGTGCAACCTTTTCAAAATAATTAAAATGTATTTGTATATTCCAGTGATTATATTTTTATACTGTACCACTTTTGTTATGCTTATTTAGTCTTCTTTGTAAGGCTTATAGGTTCTTAAACATTAAAGAAGAATATTAATGTAGTTTGCTATGTGTTTGTGTGACTTGTGGTACAATCCTATTTTGTGTGTACCACTTTTGGTATGCTTATTTAGGTTTCTTTGTAAGGCTTATAGGTTATTAAACGTTAAAGAAGAATATTAATTTAGTTTGCTATGTGTTTGTGTGAGTTTTGGTACAATCCTGTTTTGTGTTTACCACTTTTGGTATGCTTCTTTAGGCTTGTTTGTAAGGCTTATAGGTTGTTAAACATTAAAGAAGAATATTAATTTAGTTTGCTATTTGTTAGTGGTTTTTTTTGTACAATCCTATTTTGTGTCTACCATATGTTGCATACTTGATTAGCTTAATTAGGCCCTCATTCAATAGCGATTTGGCCAATTAAATAGGGGTGTAAATAAGCACATGACATATTTTTTTTAAATAGGTTTTTAGTTAGTAAGCCTCTATCCAAAAGCAGGGTTTTCACTAACTTAAAACTTCTTTAAAAAAAAGATGTTATGTGCATATTTAGACCTATATTCAATTGTCCAAAATAGCAATTGAATGAGGGCCTTTGGTTGCTGCATTTGTTATATTGGCGGCCATTAAACATATATAGGTCCTCATTCAATTGCAATTTTGCCAATTGAATAGGGCTCTATATAAGCACATAACATATTTTTTTAAAGGAAGTTTTTAGTTAGTGAAAACCTTGCTTTTGGATAGAAGTTCAGTAACTAAAAAGTTCTGTCAAAACATTTTCTATGTGCTTATATAGAGCCCTATTCAATTGGGCAACTCGGAATTAAATGAGGCTCATAGTTGGTTTCTTTTTTGTCCTTTATACTTTACCTTGATTGAAGTGTCGAATGAAGTGTCCTGCCAATCTTAATCCGCCGGTCTTCTTGTAGTGTCTGTTTGAAAAAGAATGTGAAATGGTTAATTGTATATTTCTTCTTTTTAATTTAGCAAAGCATTGTCTTTTTCAGCATGTAATGTATTTTTCTATCTTACCTCTTCTTCTTTCTTTGTGTTCTTTAAAATGGATTGTGGCTCACAGTGCACGGCGCAAATTGTTGAGTGACGCTGTTGATGCAGAGTCTGTTTGAATAGTAAAAAAAAAGAGAAAGATGTTTTGCTTTAGGTGATATATTGAATTCCAATAAATTAATGTCATTTAAATATACTTCTGTAATTATTTTCAATTAACATTATTTATTTTTCGGGCCTACACACATAAATGTCACATACATGAAGCACATTTTCCGAGTTTTTTTTTGTGTGCGTGTCACATATCACTATACATGAATCATATTTTAATAGTTATTTTTTTTTTTTTGTAATGTCATTTAAATTTACTTGTTTAATTAGTTTGGATTAAGATTATTTTTTTGCAGGGGCTATACACATAAATGTGCGTGTCACATGTCACTATACATAAATCATATTTTTATAGTTAAATGTTTTTTTTTTGCTGTCTTGGTAATAAAATGTAATATATTATAGCTTACCTCTCAGTTGTAATTTGCACAGTGTAAAGTAGGAAATTAGGAAAGAATTCTCTTCTCACGTAACAGCAGAAGTGCCATGTCCAGTCACTCCGTTCATCACCTGAGTAGAAATGTAGAATTTTCTGGAAAGTAGGCAGTATTTATAAACTTCCAAATGCCGGAAACTGTTAAAACGCAATACGCATGCGCTATTTGCGTTCCAGCTTACAATTTGCGTTCCATCAGCCATTTCCTGCGTAGTAGTTTTCAAAATGGTGGTTAATATCAGTGTGGTACGTTCCGCATAGTATGTGTTTCCGTTTTGCGAGTCACTGTAGTGTAGTTACGTCTGAAGCCTCGTTTTCGTTTTTTTCGGCGGCCATTTTTTCTCTCGCTTAAGTGATTTTCGGCAGTTGAAACTCGTTTTTTTGTACTTAAATGGACGTGTAAATTAACTTTTCGAGGTGCCGGATGCCCCCCCTTGCTGTAAGTAAGCTTTTTATGTGTTTGTTGTGTTTCTTTCTTGTGTTTCTGCTGTTTTCATGTGCGCCGTTTTCGGGCGGTTTTGAGTTTTGGGAATGGCTCGTTTCGCTGCCGTATTTTTTTGCGATGCGGCCGTAATTTTTTTGCGAGGGACGCAGTTGGCTTTTACGTGTACAATGAATTTTTTTTTCTAATCCGTGCGAGGCGTCTTTGAGGTTTTTTTTTTGTTAAGGATTCGCATTTGCGGGGACGTTGGGATACTGCCCCACAGCAAATGAAAAGACAGGCGACGTGGGGCCTCCACCTCCGCAAATGCTAACTAGGACTACTGCAATGCGAGCCTGTGGGGAAGACGCCATAATATTTACCATTGACCGTAGGCAAGATTCTGATTCACATTTCCCGGGCATGTAGGACCTCCTATGATTGGCTCACATTGGAGCCAGGAGAGACTTCAAGCTGGAGCTTCAGCTTCCATGACTAGATTGACTTTCATACAATCAACAGGCTGACGACTTTTAATGGGCCAATGGGGGTTTAGACTGTGAAGGGAATGTGCTATGGTCGCTTAAGTCGGTAATGATGCCCTGTAACCTGTCCCCATCTACAGATAGGGCAGAGAGTCTGCTGCCCTGGCTAGGGCAAAGTCTACAGACAAACGGTAAAACAACTCCGCAAATGGACACTATTGGCTATAACCTAAGGGCAGTTATTACAGCCAAACACTACCTATAAACGAGTTATGACTTCTGATGATGCGCTGCTGGCAAGGCCAGAATGTACATCTAGATCATTTCTTTGTTTATGTCTGGAGTCCATTCAGGGCTTATGATATACGTGTTTTCGTGTAAACTACTACGCCCTGCGATCAGGATATTCCACAGATTGTCACAGGACAGATTACTGTACCATGTTAATCACTGTACTAGAACATATCTCACCCGCTCATGTTTAGTAGATAAGTGCCTGCCTATAGGATAAGTGCCTGCCTATAGGAAAGTATGCACAAGGACTGTGTCCCTCTGGTTACATCTCATGATTGAGACGCCATCTGTAATAGACCACAAGGACTATAGTAAGTAGTATACCCTGATTGTTCTAAATTACAGTATTTTACCAGGTGTACTCCTTATTCATATTGTATGCTACCAGAGTAAGACCAGTGATCCCTATATATACATACATGTGTCATGTGTACTGTAATATCCGACCCCTGTAATATATTATACTGTTGTCCATGCATGGTCCAATATGTAATATCCACCTATCCCTGCACATTACTGTACCAACATGTGGCCAGATCACTAACAATGTACTGTATGAGGGCCTAGGAATGCTGTATGTGTCACTGTCACGGCCACCATGAACACCCCATACTAGTAGTCACAACCAGTCACAACCAGTTTAGTTAGTACTGCTTGCCCAGAAGAGTAGCACTTAGCAGCCTGGGTGATGTCTGGACGTGCCCCATACCTGAGTCAGCTTATCTATTAATTCCTCTCCATTGGGCTCACGCAGCTGTTCGCACAAGGCCGCCTAGATGAGGTGTGACTTAAATAACCACTCCAGGGTGGGGGTGGGTCCCTCTTGGAGGCATGCTCTACCTCAGTGTGCAGGTCCCTCCTGACTGGTCATTTGTAATGATATAAGTACAGTTGGTTCCCTGAGTGGGACATATGCAGCTAGGTAGGGAGTTCAAACTTAGTCACCCCTCCTGTCCACTGTGTTGTGGGATGCTTTCCTCTGTTTGTTTGTCCACAAATACTCTGCATGTTACTTCAATAAATCAGTTCCAGTTAAGTAGTACATTAAAAAAAAGGGTGACGGAAATTCTTATGTAAGGGCTTCCTGAGCTAACTCACGTTTTGGTACCTTGTTTCCACTACCTGGGTTCTAATTCAAAGGGATGTGGATCTGTTCCTGTGTTTCCTGCTGTATCCTGATCTGATTCCTGACCTGAAGAAGCCAGATGGGTGCTGAGATTATCAGAACCCTGACAATCTAGGGGTGTTCCTGTAGCTGAAAGCAGGAAGGTTTGGGGTGCACCTGGTCCCCTCAGCCATGGATCATCACAGGCACTACTGTTATATTTTATTAATGTGTTTAGATACTTAATATTACCGATAAATGTCACCACTGTATTTTTCCTACAAATATTGAGTTGTAAAAAAAGAACCATGAGCATAGATTGAAAGTTGACCCCATATAGTGGCAGTCGTTGTGAAAGAGGTGGAATCTACACCTTTGGAACCTAGGACTGATTCAGGTAAAACCAGCACAAGGAACTTAGCCAAGATAGAACCAAAGCCTTTAGAGAAAGCTGAGCTGCAAATCCTGATCTCTTAGCAGTCTAAGAGAATGCCATGAAGGCATCTGGGGAGGAAGTGGTGGTCGCCAGGAGAAAGAAGCAGGAACTTCTGGAAACATGGAAACAATTATTGGGAATGATCCAATGGAATGGATACAGGAATTACTAGAGATGCCTCTAAAGAAGTTGCCTTGGAGTCAGATTACCTCTGGCACTATCACTGCCCAGATGCTGAAGGTTTTCACTGGAGGAGGCATGGAGGGTGCTGACACTTCCCATCAGCAGAAGGGAAGCAATGCAGGTGGCCCTAGTGCTCCCAAGAAGCAGGTGGCCAAGGTGAGTAAAGTACTCATAAGCAGCAGGATTTCATGGGAGGTGACATGGAGGATGTCGGCGCTTCCCAGTGGCAGATGTGAGGAGACATGGAGGATACCAACTCTCTCTAGCGACAGATGAGTCAGACGCCCCCTAACCGCAGAAGGATTTCATGTAAGGTTGCTTGGATACTGGCTCTCCCCAGTGGCAGTTGGGAGATGAAATGAAGGATGCCAGAGTTCTCTAACATCAGATGGGACCCAGTGGCATGTCAGAGGTGGCATGGGGGATGCCAGCTCTCCCCAGAAACAGATGGGAGGTGGCCTAGGTAAGTCAGGATTTTTTGGTAAGTGGGCCGATTTATGAGAATGCTCCCCAACAGGAAGTAGAAAGTTGAGTAGCAAATGTGAGAAACACTTTCCAGAGACAACAGGAATTCATGGAAAGCTGCATGGAGATTGACTGTGCTCCCCAGCAGGAGAAGTGAGGTAGCGCATTTGGCACCAGTGCTCACCAGTAGATAGAAAGTGAGCTGGGGCAGTACCGTCACAACAGGAGTTTGGGAGTCTTTGTGGCTGGCGTTAATCATCTCATAAGTAAATTGGAAGTGAGGCAGGAGGAGGATCTCCAAGCAGACTGAGATTATGCCAGGGGTGACCTAGTTGAGGCAACCTAGTATGAAAAACTTGCCCTCTGTTTGACAGCAGAACTATTGAGCCAAGAAACAACCAGGGTGTAGCCTCTGGGTTGGTGAGGCAGCGCATGTCGCCCACCTCCACAGCAATTGAGCCCTTCCTGAACTACCAATGCAGCACCAACTGAACTGCTTCACAACTAGGACCTTAGGCTCAGCGGCCGGATTAATAACCAGTCACATGTATTGTAACAATTGTGAATAATTATCATGATTTGGCCTTCTGATCTAGTGATCTTAATTAGGTTACCAACTAGTATTGATTAATGGCACTACCGTTTAATTATGTTTTGTTTAGTTACCATATGATTTCCCCTATAAATATGTTGTACCCTGTTCAAGAGATCTTCTGGTTAAGATATAAGTAATAGAAATATGCTTATTAGATGTAATTTCCATGCTCTGTTTGTAGCTGTCAAATCTGAGGAAAAGTTTAGTAATACTTTGCTGTTTGTTGTTTAATTGTTCAGTCATGTACAACTCTTTATGACTCCATAGATCACTGCATGCCAGGCACATAAATCATCCACTGCCATTCTGAGCTTCATCAAGCTCATATTCATTGCTTCAATAACCTCTTCAATCCATCTCCGCCGCTGCTGTACCCTTCCTCATGTGCCTTCAATCTTTCCGGAATCATAGTTTCTCTAGGGCATTCTGTCTTCTTATGATATGTCAAAAATATTTTGGCTTTATCCTCGTGATCAAATCTTCAAGTGAACAATTTGGCTTGATTTCTTGTAGTGTTGATGGACTGGATCTTCTTGCAGTTTAAGGGACTCTATGCAGTTTTTCTCTGACACAATTCAAAGGCCTCAACGTTATTTGGCTTAGTCTTTTTTATGGTCCACATACTTCTAATACACTAGCAACTATTCCTGACAGTGTGATATCTTTACTTTGTAATAGCTTTATCAAACGTAGCGTAGCTTTCATCCACTGAAGCAAACATCCTGTAATTTTATGGCTGCAGACACCATCTTGAACCCCTCTTTTCCTCCATTCTTAGAGGAAAATAAAATGTGTTACTGCCTATATACTTTTCAGACAAAGATGGAGGTGTTCTATATAGTCAGCAAAACAAGACCTGGAGCCGACTTGTGGCTCAGATCATGAGCTTCTTATTGTTAAGTTAAGAGTTAGACTGAAGAAAAAGAGGTAAAATCATACAATGAGAAGATACAAATTAAATAACATACCCTATTAATATGCAGTGTTGGTAAATAATAGATTTAAGACACTAGACATTGTAGACAGAATACCTAAAGAACTTTGAAGAGAAGTTTGTGACATTGTCCAGAAAACCGCAACAAAGAATATCCCCAAAAAGAAAGAAAACTAAGAAGAAAAATGTCTGAGGAGGCTTTGGAAGTAGCCCAGGAAAGAAGGAAAGTGAGAGGTAGTGGAGATAGGAAAAGCTTTGTCCAACTGAATGTAAAGTTCTAGACGTGACAAGGAGCCGTTCTATAAGGAGCGATGTAGAGATAGAAGAAGATAACCACATGGGTAAGTCATGAGATCTCTTAAGAAAATTGGGATCTTATACAAATAAGGTGGGGACTTAACAGAAGCAGATTATATAAATAAGAGGTGGCAGACCTATACAGGACGGATAGTAAGGGGGAGAAAGAAGGTATGATAAAGGGCTGGAATGGGACATAAAAAGAGAGAGATTGGTGGGGTAAAATAGGGATAAGGGAAAGGCAGATTTGGGGGAGAGGGGTTAGGAGAGAAAAATTAAATCAAGCAATATCAATTCTTAATCTATTTAAAAAAACAACTTGAGAAGTAACTTTTTTCACATTTATGACTGTTGTATAGTAACATTTAGTGCAAAGAGGTTTGTTCAACGCATTATAAAGTATCAGCGCCTTATATTTATTCAAAAAAAATAGCTCTAGTTGTATATTACAAGGTGTAATTCTTAGTGACAATGGGCTCATCAATCACATTCATTTATTAAACATATCAAAACATAAAGATTTATCATACTATACATATTAGTATCACTTATAAGCAGAGTATATATTTGTAGACAGCTTGACATTTATGAGCCTTTCAGGAACTAAGATTTTTTTTTTCTTTTACATCTCTATAGGCTCATTGTTTTGTTTGATGCAACAAACGCACAAAGACAACAATAAAATTAATGGAAAGAGCTATTAAGGTTGAATACAAAACTATAAAAGAAAAAAATATATATAGCTTTGATTGATTATGAGTGCTCAGCATGATGGTGGAGAGCAAAGTCCATAAGTTCAGGGTCCCTTAAATCAAAAGGTTATTGGTAACCAAGCAGATAGCATCAATGCACAGAAGCAGTGCAGCCTCGTAGTATGTAATGTAATAATACAAGCGGATACACTAGTAGGACTTACTAAGGGCAGCGCTGCTGAGAAGTTCTATTAACGTGATTTACAACTAAGATATCCATAGATTTTTATGAGCTTGCTAATCGTTTTTGGTTATATAGTTTTTTACGATCTTAGTAGAATTGCATGATATGTCATGTTAATGTGTAATGGCGGTCTTATATTGAAACATTCCCCACATCCCATACATACAACTGGTATTTATCCTATGTGAGTTTTATTGTGTCTTTTCAGATCTAACTAGAACATTTTTTTACGTTGTTTAAGTTTCAGAACATGCAAATTGTGTTTCTCCTGTGTGAGTTATCATATGTCGCTTGAGTTGTGAGGCGTGACTGAAACATTTCCCACATTCAGAACATGCAAAGAGTTTTTTTCTCCTGTATGAGTCATCTTATGTACATTAAGACTTGAGAGCTGACTGAAACATATCTCACATGCAGTACATACAAAAATTCTTGGTCTTGTATGAGTCCTCTTATGTTTATTAAGGTCTGAGATATGACTGAAACATTTTCCACATTCAGAACATGGAAAAGGTTTTTCTCCTGTATGAGTCATTTTATGGCTATTAAGATGTGAGGCCTGGCTGAAACATTTCCCACATTCAGAACATGGAAAAGGTTTTTCTCCTGTATGAGTCATCTTATGATTATTAAGGTGTGAGGCACGACTGAAACATTTCCCACATTCAGAACATGGAAAAGGTTTTTCTGCTTTATGAGTCATCTTATGGCTATTAAGATATGAGACCCGACTGAAACATTTCCCACATTCAGAACATGGAAAAGGTTTTTCTCCTGTGTGAGTCATCTTATGATTATTAAGATCTGAGAGATGACTGAAATATTTCTCACATTCAGAACATGGAAAAGGTTTTTCTCCTGTATGAGTCATCTTATGTTTATTAAGATGTGAGGTTTGACTGAAACATCTCCCACATTCAGAACATGGAAAAGGTTTTTCTCCAGTATGAGTCATCTTATGTACATTAAGTACAAAGAGACGACTAAAACATTTCCCACATTCAGAACATGAAAAAGGTTTTTCTCCTGTATGAGTCCTCTTATGTGTATTGAGTACAAAGAGACGACTGAAACATTTCCCACATTCCGAACATGAAAAGGTTTTTTCTCCTGTGTGAGTTCTCTTATGTTTATTAAACTGTGTGGGATGACGGAAACATTTCCCACATTCAGAACATGTAAAAGTTTTTTCTCCTGTATGAGTCCTCTTATGTTCTTTAAGATTTGAGGCCCGACTGAAACATTTCGTACATTCAGAACATGAAAAAGGTTTTTCTCCTGTGTGAGTCCTCTTATGTGTGTTGAGTACAAAGAGACGACTGAAACATTTCCCACATTCAGAACATGAAAAGGGTTTTTCTCCTGTGTGAGTTCTCTTATGTTTATTAAACTGTGAGGGATGACGGAAACATTTCCCACATTCAGAACATGAAAAAGGTTTTTCTCCTGTATGAGTCCTCTTATGTTCTTTAAGATTTGAGGCCTGACTGAAACATTTCGTACATTCAGAACATGAAAAAGGTTTTTCTCCTGTATGAGTCCTCTTATGTGTATTGAGTACAAAGAGACGACTGAAACATTTCCCACATTCAGAACATGAAAAAGGTTTTTCTCCTGTGTGAGTCTTCTTATGTACTTTAAGATTTGAGGAGTGACTGAAACATTTCCCACATTCCGAACATGAAAAAGGTTTTTCTCCTGTGTGAGTCCTCTTATGTGCTTTAAGATGTGAGGCCAAACTGAAACATTTCCCGCATTCAGAACATGCAAATGGTTTTTCTACTGTGTGACACATGTGGTCTTCTCCAGGGTTATTCCAAATCGTGGATCCATCTGTTGAAAACAAAAGCACCAGGAGTAAATTCTGACAGCTTTAACATACTTCTATATGGAAACAATCAGTTAGTATATACCTATTATAGTTACTATAATTAATTATAGTGAACTGAGACCAATTTGCAGTTAATAAAAGGTCAATTTGGTTGATAATGATTTAGTTTAGTCTATTAATTTAGTGGAAGTTATTTAACTCCTTATAGAGTGCAGTGTGATCCGGTGCATACCAATTATTGTCAATTATGGTCTTTTGTTTAACTAAATCTGATGATCTGCAAAATGTTATTTAAAAGAAAAAACAAATACTGTATAAATACAAAATGTGACGAAGTGCCCTTCGCCACTTTGTCTTGGAGAGGACTGTTTGCCAGCCTCCTGCCCTGCGACTATGGCCCTGGTACATATTGCCCTTCAAACACAGTATTCGGCCATACCAGAGTGTATGTCACTCATTCTGGCCCTTTACATACAGGGGGGTCATCCGGTACTTGCCTTGTGTGAACCATGATACCACAGAAAGCTATGCCATGGAGCCCATTCATATAATGAAAGACTATGGGAAGGACTTTAGCTACATGGCAATTGAACTGTGTGAAGATGATCTGAGCGCTATTCGGTAGTTTTATGCGCTCAGACCCCAGCTGTAACGGAACCCATCACTGTTTTACCCTGTTTTATGATTATTTAATTCTTGGTTAAAATATGATCACATTGCTGTACTGTAGATATGTTGTTTTATGTTCTACAGAATATATTGGCTCAGAATTTCAAAGCTATTAGGCTAATAGATAATCCTATTACAGATAAGAAAAGTCGATTGTATAAACTGTTTTCATTCTCAGATAAGAACAAAGAAGGCTGATTTAATCATTGTCTGATTATATCAAGTTGCCTCAGGGAGGGGTGACCACACCTATTGTCCTATATGTGTTTTGTGTGGGGGATATGTGAAAAACATACTTTTACTAACTTTTGAACCCCTGGTCTGATTCATGCCATTTTTTTAATATGTTGTTCCCCTGGGTGAGAGATATTGAACGGTGCTGGACTTAAAGGTGTACCCCCTGTTTTTGGGGTACATCCAGAATGTGGTTAAAATTGTGTCTGTTTTAATTGTGTTACCTGTTATCTGAGGGGAGGAGACGTGGGGGTTGAACCATGTATATAATTGGCTGTGATAATTATGTGGGTGTAGCCCTTCAGAGGGCACCATTGCATAAAAGGAGATCCCCTGTCATTAAAGTTATAGTTCTACTTGACCCTTCAAAACGTAGTCTCATCTTGTTACTGGAGGGGATCGCTATATATTACTGGGGATTGCTATGCTTTTGCATACTCCCTTGAGCTGTAACTACTGAACGCTTGTTCCTGATGTACTCTCCTTGGAGGAGAGGTCTTCCCCACACGGTCCTGGATGCTGGAGATTCATACAGGGTGGAAGGAAGACGGCGCGGCTCCAGCTAAACTACAGCGGTTGTGGAGTCTGTGGTGGTTGAGGTGTCCGGTGCGGTGCTTGTAGGCCTCGGCGCAAACTAGGACGCGTCTATCAACGGAGGTACCCAGTCGGGGTGCCAGGAGATCCGTTACACAAAACTTTAAATATTGCAGCTTCTATATGCAATTATTGCCTGTTGTAGGCTTTCACTATTTTGCCTGCTGCTGCCTGTTACTTCCTCAGGTAGGTGTTTCTGTAAACTAACAATCTCCCCATTAGTTCTGCTGAGAGCACTGACTGTAGTTACTGACACATTCCCACTGTGCAGATACAAACTTCCTGTGTATGTAAAGTCTTCTATCAGGAAGTTGTGCTAATGAAAAGAAAATGGCAGATTTAGGCAATTACACCACCAAATATTAAAGGTTCCCTATAGCTTATCTTAAGGTCAATTTTTGGTTTGCATTGTAATATATATATATTATTATTTTTTTTTCAGCAAATATTTTTTATATATGAATTTTTTTGTAACTTTCATTTTTATTATACTCATACAGTACACCCACCAATCAACATTAGACCCTTCCTTTAGCAAACAAATAGTTCACTCCTGAGTGCTCCCTTTAAACTACACCACGTGGGTCAAGATTAGTTTCCTGGATTTGGAGACTTCCTGTCTCCACTACCCCTAGGTGCCAAAGAGTCTGGTGATCCTGGCTTATCAATTACCCTGTGACAGGATTTGGGCACAGCAGGGGTTAGTTAAAGGGATAGTTACCTCACAGTAGTTATAGAGGAAGTGTCCTAGTAGGGAGAAATCAAGGTGCCTTTGTGAAAATGATTGCAGTAGAGAAAAGAAGAGAAAATCTTCATAGCTGAAAGCAAACATCTAATTATGCTCAGCTGCTTAGCTCCGTCACACAGAGAGAGAGAAAAAAACTTCAGGAGTAGTTGATCCAAAGATTGTTTTTCCAACAGAGGTAACCAAGGCTGATCCCACATTGCAGGTACAGCAGTATGGTTTTATTTTATATGTAAAGCTGGTGCTGGGACTGGAGTAGAACGTGCTATTCAAATGATTATTTATTTACTTACTACTTTACGGTGGAGGCTTCTATCACTTTTTTGCCCACCATATACATATTAAATGATTGTTGTTTGTGTGTGTATACAGTAGATATAAAAAGTCTACACACCCCTGTTAAAATGTCAGGTTTCTGTGCTGTAAACTGTACAACTCAATTGAAAAACAAACGGAAATCTTTTAGGTGGAGGGAAGAAAAAAAAAAAAAGATAAATAATGTGGTTGCATAAGTCTGCACACCCTCTTATAACTGGGGATGTAGCTGTGTTCTGAATTAAGCAATCACATTCCAAATTGTGTTAAATAGGAGTCAGCATACACCTGCCATCATTTAAAGTGCCTCTGATTAACCCCAAATAAAGTTCAGCTGCTCTAGTTGGTCTTTCTTGACATTTTCTTAGTCGCATCCCACAGCAAAAGCCATGGTCCACAGAGAGCTTCCAAAGCATCAGAGAGTCTCATTGTTAAAAGGTATCAGTCAGGAGAAGGGTACAAAATAATTTCCAAGGCATTAGATATACCATGGAACACAGTAAAGACAGTCATCATCAAGTGGAGAAAATATGGCACAACAGTGACATTACCAAGAACTGGAGCTCCCTCCAAAATTGATGAAAAGACGAGAAGAGGTCTGGGAGGCTACCAAGAGGTCTACAGCAACATTAAAGGAGCTGCAGGAATATCTGGCAAGTACTGGCTGTGTGGTACATGTGACAACAATCTCCTGTATTCTTCATATGTCTGGGCCATAATTCCAAAAGATATGTTTGGTGCAAAAACAACACTGCACATCGCCAAAAGAACACCATACCCACAATGAAGCATGGTGGTGGCAGCATCATGTTTTGGGGCTGTTTTTCTTCAGCTGGAACTGGGGCCTTAGTTAAGATAGAGGGAATTGGCACAACACCTTCAGGCTTCTGCTAGAAAGCTGAACATGAAGAAGAACTTCATCTTTCAGCATGACAACGACCCAAAGCATACATCCAAATCAACAAAGGAATGGCTTCACCAGAAGAAGATTAAAGTTTTGGAATGGCCCAGCCAGAGCCTTGACCTTAATCCGATTGAAAATCTGTGAGGGTGATCTAAAGAGGGCTGTGCACAGGAGATGCCCTCGCAATCTGACAGATTTGGAGGGTTTTTGCAAAGAAGAGTGGGCAAATCTTGCCAAGTCAAAATGTGCCATGCTGATAGACTCATACCCAAAAAGACTGAGTGCTGTAATAAAATCAAAAGGTGCTTCAACAAAAGTATTAGTTTAAGGGTGTGCATACTTATGCAACCACATTATTTTTCTTTTTTATATTTCTTCCCTCTCCCTAAAAGATTTCAGTTTGTTTTTCAATTGAGTTGTACAGTTTATAGGTCACATTACATGTGCAAAAAGTTCTGAAATGATTTATCTTTGTCTCATTTTAACAGGGGTGTGTAGACTTTTTATATCCACTGTATATATACTGAAGAAATAAGCAGCCGTGAACGTCCAATAATTTAGTAATTATTAATCAATATATATGTATATAGATTAATAATAAGTATTGCAATATAATTTGATACCTTTTGTATTGGACATATATACAGTAGAGACTAATAATGAGATTGCACTATATTGTGATACCTTTTGTATTGGACAAACACCTTATTTATAATGACGAGCTTTCGAGAGGACTGACCTCTCTTTATCAAGTCTGAAGCAATACTAACATGAGATGGAACCCACAGTTTGAATAAAAACAGCAGATGCAGAGAGAGTGGAGACATTATCAGGTAAATATATATCAGGGGAATAAACAAAACATAGTATACAAAACATATATACACATCAATATATACATGAAAAAACAGAGCTCTGTAGTACACAGTGATATCCTTCCTGTTGGACAAACACCTCAGTAAGAGTGATAAGCCTTTTACAGTAAAATGAGGGGGAAAAAAAGCATAAGAAATTGTGATAATGTGTTAGAAAAGTCCATATTAAGTCCTGAATATTTAGTGTTGAAGAAAGTGATCATTTTTATTTCAAGTGCTTTTCTCCACTGGATTGTTTTTGAATTTCCTCTGAGTATTTAGATTTTTAGGTTTTGGATGAGTGATCATTCTGGATCAATTTTGTCCAACTGGGGTACAATAACTGTCTTCATTATGCTTTTGTATTAAATGTCAGTGTAAATTCATCCTTAAGTGCAGTTTTTTGGCTGGTTTCTCCAATATAACAGCCAGTTTCACATTTGCTGATAATTTATGCAGACACACAAGTGAAAAACAAACAAACCATCTAATACATCAACTTTATATAAAGAAGCGCCATCTAAATCCCCAAAGCGTATGTCTGCTTCAGCAATTAAGAGAGCACAACATATATGGATCTTGACATGTAGAAAAAGAAATAGAACAGCTTCACAAGAAACAACAACATGAATGTATAAAGAATAAAGAAACTCAGCCTCTTCCAACAAAAGCAACAGACACTGGGTACAAGAAGAGAGAATAAAGGATCCAAATACCACCCTGAATTCTGCTAAACACCTACCAACTCAAACAAATACTTTTCCTGAAAACTACACAGAACATGCAGACATGATAAATCTCTCAAACTTCCAACTAATTAAAAGATATATTCCCCAAACCCCTCATCCTTGCAATTAAATAAACCATCAAATCTGAAAACATGTCAGCAGAAGATTGGCCAATGAACAACTGAAGAGAGAAAATGGAACTAAACCTTGTAACAAAAGTGCCTGTAAGTTATGTCAAAACATTTGTATTGATGACACAGCCACATATAATATCAAGACCTATAACATCAAAGGATCATATACATGCACATCCTCCAATGTGGTTTATATAATACAATGTACTTTATGTGACACAGGCTGTTACATTGGAGAAATCAGCCAAAAGCTGCACCTAAGGATGAAGTTACACAGGCATTTAATAAAAAAAAGTACAATGAAGACAAATATTATACCCCAGTTGGACACGATTTTAGCCAGAATTATCACTCCATCCAAAACCTAAAAATCAAAATAATCAGGAAATTGAAAAAAAATCAAAGAGAGAAAAGCATTTGAAATAAAAATGATCAAATTTTTCAACACTAAAAATTCAGGACTTAATATGGACTTAGGTTTTCTAACACATTATCAAATTTTTTTGTGTTTTTTTTCCTAATTTACCATAAAAGGCTCTTAGTGAGGTGTTTGTCCAACCGGAAAAATATCACTGAACTACAGTGCTCTGTTTTTTAATGTACCGTATTTATCGGCATATAACACGCACCGGCGTATAACACGCACCTCATATTAAGAAGGGAATTTCAGGGGGGGGAAAAAAAATTCAAATAAAGAACTTTGAAGCAAAATCCTCAACCTCCCTCCTCATCCTCAACCCCCTCCTCAACCTCCCTCCTCAACCCCCTCCTCAAACCCCCCATCCTCATCCTCCTTCCTCAACCTCCCTCCTCATCCTCAACCTCCCTCCTCATCCTCAACCCCCCTCCTCATCCTCCCCATCCTCAACCCCCTCTTTAACCCCCCAATCCTCATCCTCCTTCCTCAACCCCCCTATCCTCAAGCCCCCTCCTCAATCTCAACCCCCCTCCTCAACCTCAACCCCCCTCCTCATCCTCAACCCCCCTCCTCATCCTCAACCCCCCTCCTCAACCTCAACCCCCCCTCCTCAACCTCAACCCCCCCTCCTCAACCTCAACCCCCCATCCTCAACCTCAACCCCCCATCCTCAACCCCCCCATCCTCAAACCCCCTCAACCCCCCTCCTCAACCCCTCCATCCTCATCCTCCATCCTCATCCTCCCTCCTCAACCCCCCCTCATTCTAAACCCCCCTCTGCATTCTAACCCCCCTCCGCATTCTAACCCCCCCCTCCGCATTCTAAACCCCCCCTCCGCATTCTAAACCCCCCCTCCGCATTCTAAAACCCCCCTCCGCATTCTAAACCCCCCTCAAATAAAGAACTTTGAAGCAAAATCCTCAACCTCCCTCCTCATCCTCAACGCCCTCCTCAACCTCCCTCCTCAACCCCCTCCTCAAACCCCCATCCTCATCCTCCTTCCTCAACCGCCCTCCTCAACCCCCCTCCTCATCCTCAACCCCCCTCCTCATCCTCAACCCCCCTCCTCATCCTCCCCATCCTCAACCCCCTCTTTAACCCCCCAATCCTCATCCTCCTTCCTCAACCCCCCTATCCTCAAGCCCCCTCCTCAATCTCAACCCCCCTCCTCAACCTCCCTCCTCAACCTCCCTCCTCATCCTCAACCCCCCTCCTCATCCTCAACCCCCTCCTCATCCTCCCCATCCTCAACCCCCTCTTTAACCCCCCAATCCTCATCCTCCTTCCTCAACCCCCCTATCCTCAAGCCCCCTCCTCAATCTCAACCCCCCTCCTCAACCTCAACCCCCCCTCCTCAACCTCAACCCCCCCTCCTCAACCTCAACCCCCCCTCCTCAACCTCCCTCCTCATCCTCAACCCCCCTCCTCATCCTCAACCCCCCTACTCAACCTCAACCCCCCTCCTCAACCCCCCCATCCTCAACCCCCCTCCTCAACCCCTCCATCCTCATCCCCCCCTCAACCTCAACCCCCCTCTGCATTCTAACCCCCCCCTCCGCATTCTAAACCCTCCCTCCGCATTCTAAACCCCCCTCCGCATTCTAAACCCCCCTCCGCATTCTAAACCCCCCTCCGCATTCTAAACCCCCCTCCGCATTCTAAACCCCCCCTCCGCATTCTAAACCCCCCTCATCCTCAACCTAAACCCCCCTCATCCTCAACCTAAACCCCCCTCATCCTCAACCTAAACCCCCCTCATCCTCAACCTAAACCCCCCTCATCCTAAACCCCCCTCATCCTAAACCCCCCTCATCCTCAACCTAAACCCCCCTCATCCTCAACCTAAACCCCCCTCATCCTCAACCTAAACCCCCCTCATCCTCAACCTAAACCCCCCTCATCCTCAACCTAAACCCCCCCGGTATATGCTAATGATGTGGCGCGCTGGCGCGCATGTGACGTCACCGGGTCAAGGAGCGGAGCGGAGGCCGGAGCAGAAGCAGGTAAGTGAGGGGGAGGTATTTAGGGGGGTTTAGGTTGAGGAGAGGGGTTTAGGTTGAGGGGGGGTAGAATGCGGAGGGGGTTTAGAGTGAGGAGGGAGGTTGAGGATGAGGAGGGGGGAGGGAATATCGGCGTATAACACGCACCTATCATTTGCCCCCCATTTTCAGGGAGAAAAAGTGCATGTTATACGCTGCTAAATACGGTATATACTGATGTATGTGTATATATAGTATGTTTATATATGTCTGTTATACTATGTTGTGTCGATTCCCCCTGTATGTATTTACCACATGATATCACATGTTGTCTCCACTCTCTCTGCATATGCTGTTTATATTCACTGTGATGGATCCATCTCATGCTAGTATTGCTTCAGACTTGATAGAGAGGTCAAACCTCAAAGCTCGTCACTATAAATAAAGCGTTTGTCCAACATAAAATGTATCAAATATAGTGCAATACTCATTATTAATCTATACTATATACAGTGCCTCACAAAAGTACGCACACCCCTCACATTTGTGTAAATATTTTCTTAATACCTTTTCATGTGACCACACTGAAGAAATGCCTCTGCTTCAATGTGAAGTAGTAAGTGTACGGCCTGTATAACAGTGTAAATGTGCTGTCCCCTCAAAATAACTCCACACACGTCCATTAATGTCTAAACAATTGTCAACAAAAGTGAGTACACCCCTAAATGGAAATGTCCAGATTGGGCCCAGTTAGCCATTTTCCCTCCCCGGTGTCATGTGACTCGTTAGTGTTACAAGGTCTCAGGTGTGAATATATTTGGCGTTATCGCTCTCACACTCTCTCATATTGGTCACTGGAAGTTCAACATGGCACCTCATGGCAAAAAGCTCTCTGAGTATCTGAAAAAAGAATTGTTGCTCTACATAAAGATGACCTAGGCTATAAGAAGATTGCCAAGACCCTGAAACCTAGCTGCAGCACGGTGGGCAAGACCACACAGAGGTATCACAGGACAGGTTCCACTCCGAACAGGCTTCGCCATGGTCGACCAAAGGAGTTGAGTGCACGTGCTCAGCATCATATCCAGAGGTTGTCTTTAGGAAATAGACGTATGAGTGCTGCCAGCATTGCTGCAGAGGGTGAAAGGTCAGCCTGTCAGTGCTCACACTGCATCAAATTGGTCTGCGTGGCTGTCATCCCAGAAGGAAGCCTCTTCTAAAGATGATGCACAAGAAAGCCTGCAAACAGTTTGCTGAAGACAAGCAGGCTAAAAACATGGATTACTGGAACCATGTCCTGTGGTCCCATGAGACCAAGATAAACTTATTTGGCTTAGATGCGTCAAGCGTGAGTGGCGGCAGCGAGGTGAGGAGTACTAAGACAAGTGTGTCTTGCCTACAGCCAAGCATGGTGGTGGGAGTGTCATGGTCTGGGCCTGAATGAGTGCTGCCGGCACTGGGGAGCAACAGTTCACTGAGGAAACCACGAATGCCAACATGTACTGTGACATACTGAAGCAGAGCATGATCCCCTCCCTTTCGGAGACTGAGCAGTATGCCAACATGATAATGACCACAAACACACCTCCAAGACGACCACTGCCTTGCTAAAGAAGCTAAAGGTAAAGGTGATGGACTGGCCAAACATGTCTCCAGACCTAAACCATATTGAGCATCTGTGGGGCATCCTCAAACGGAAGGTGGGGGAGTGCAAGGTCTCTAACATTCACCAGCTCAGTGATGTCATCATGGAGGAGTGGAAGAGGACTCCAATGGCAACCAGTAAAACTCTGGTGAACCCCATGCCCATGAGGGTTAAGGCAGTGCTGGAAAATAATGGTGGCCACACAGAATATTGACACATTGGGCCCAATTTAGACATTTCCACTTAGGGATGTACTCACTTTTGTTGCCAACGGTTTAGACATTAATGGCGGTGTGTGGAGTTATTTTGAGGGGACAGCAAATTTACACTGTTATACAGGCCATACACTCACTGATTCACATTGTAGCAGAGGGGCATGTCTTCAGTGTTGTCACATGAAAAGATATAATAAAATACTTACTAAAACTTTAGAGAATGTATTATTCATGTTCTTATTCTGTATTACTTCCTCACCTTCCCTGATACTCCCAGGACTCTCCTCCTCCTTCACCGGCTGCTGATCTCTTATATTCAGATCTTCTTGTTCCACCTTGGAGATAACTGGAGGCTTCACATCTAAAGGTCCTACAGATAGAGATAAACAGATTATAGACGTTCACCATTTTATTATTTACTATAAATCAGGCACGGTGATATGGTCTACCTGAGAGAAGCACCATTACTGCCGGCATCCGGCATTGAAGGACAGTGACCGGAACCTCAAGACTGAGGTAAGTGATAATTGTCCATAAGATATTACTCACCTTCACTGATATTTACAGGAATTTCCTCCTCTTTAATCTCCCGGGGACTCCTCATATTTGTCTCTTCTTCTTGGTCAGACTCTGAGAGAACTGATGGTGTCACTTGGTCACTGTCTGAACAAATAAACATGAGACGGTCACACGCTGGGATTTGTTACACGTCTTTATGGTCTGTACAAATAAACATGAGACAGTCACACGCTGGGATTTGTTACATGTCTTTATGATCAGTACAAATAAACATGAGATGGTCACACGCTGGGATTTGTTACACGTCTTCATGGTCTGTACAAATAAACATGAGATAGTCACAAGCTGGGATTTGTTACACGTCTTCATGGTCTGTACAAATAAACATGAGACATTTTCATACAAACAAAAGAGACTGCAAAATAACCAGATACATATTATACATTTATACCAAACTAGTATAGGTCACCCATATACATTACATGATAACAATCCAGACCAGATCATCACAAATAACCAGATAAATATTATACATTTATACCAAACTAGTATAGGTCACCAGTATACATTACATGATAACAATCCAGACCAGATCATCACAACATAACCAGATAAATATTATACATTTATACCAGACTAGTATAGGTCATCCATATACATTACATGATAACAATCCAGACCAGATCATCACAAATACCCAGATAAATATTATACATTTATACCAAACTAGTATAGGTCACCCATATACATTACATGATAACAATCCAGACCAGATCATCACAAATAACCAGATACATATTATACATTTATACCAAACTAGTATAGGTCACCCATATACATTACATGATAACAATCCAGACCAGATCATCACAAAATAACCAGATAAATATTATACATTTATACCAAACTAGTATAGGTCACCCATATACATTACATGATAACAATCCAGACCAGATAATCACAAATAACCAGATAAATATTATACATTTATACCAAACTAGTATAGGTCACCCATATACATTACATGATAACAATCCAGACCAGATCATCACAACATAACCAGATAAATATTATACATTTATACCAGACTAGTATAGGTCATCCATATACATTACATGATAACAATCCAGACCAGATCATCACAAATACCCAGATAAATATTATACATTTATACCAAACTAGTATAGGTCCCCCATATACATTACATGATAACAATCCAGACCAGATCATCACAAATAACCAGATACATATTATACATTTATACCAAACTAGTATAGGTCACCCATATACATTACATGATAACAATCCAGACCAGATCATCACAAAATAACCAGATAAATATTATACATTTATACCAAACTAGTATAGGTCACCCATATACATTACATGATAACAATCCAGACCAGATAATCACAAATAACCAGATAAATATTATACATTTATACCAAACTAGTATAGGTCACCCATATACATTACATGATAACAATCCAGACCAGATCATCACAAAATACCCAGATAAATATTATACATTTATACCAAACTAGTATAGGTCACCCATATACATTACAGGATAACAATCCAGACCAGATCATTACAAATAACCAGATAAATATTATACATTTATACCAAACTAGTATAAGTCACCCATATACATTACAGGATAACAATCCAGACCAGATCATTACAAATAACCAGATAAATATTATACATTTATACCAAACTAGTATAGGTCACCCATATACATTACATGATAACAATCCAGACCAGATCATCACAAAATACCCAGATAAATATTATACATTTATACCAAACTAGTATAGGTCACCCATATACATTACATGATAACAATCCAGACTAGATCATCACATATAACCAGATAAATATTATACATTTATACCAAACTAGTATAGGTCACCCATATACATTACATGATAACAATCCAGACCAGATCATCACAAATAACCAGATAAATATTATACATTTATACCAGACTAGTATAGGTCACCCATATACATTACATGATAACAATCCAGACCAGATCATCACATATAACCAGATAAATATTATACATTTATACCAAACTAGTATAGGTCACCCATATACATTACATGATAACAATCCAGACCAGATCATCACAAATAACCAGATAAATATTATACATTTATACCAGACTAGTATAGGTCACCCATATACATTATATGATAACAATCCAGACCAGATCATCACAAATAACCAGATAAATATTATACATTTATACCAAACTAGTATAGGTCACCCATATACATTATATGATAACAATCCAGACCTTGTCATCACCTGGTCTCTCTCAGTATAAAGTCCATCTCACTTCTCCATGTTTGTGGACACACAGAGATGATATTATTAGTGTTTCTTCCCCTTTGTGTATAATAATAATTCTGAGCCTATAATCAGACTGAAGAGACCAGACTCCAACCAGACTCCAGACGTCACTCAGGCCCCCGGGCTCTAATGTGTCAGAGACACAAACAACTGACACGTAATAAATGGACGATCTCTGTCTCCAGACACTAAGGGCCTCATTCAATTGCTGTTTGGCCAATTGAATAGGGCTCTATATAAGCACAGAGCATATATTTTTTACAAAAGTTTTTAGTTAGTGAAGACCTTACTTTTGGATAGAAGTTCAATAACTAAAAACTTCTGTAAAAAAAATATGCTGTGTGCTTATCTAGAGCCCTATTCAATTGGCTGAATCACAATTGAATGAGGCTCTAAGTGAAAAGATCTCACCTCTAGGCCTCACATAAATGTATCTTAGTGGGGGATCCATGTAATAGGACGTGTACACCTTATAGTGTAACATAATGATATATACACATAGGGAGGGCATTAATACCTCACAGAGATGATTATAGTTTGGGAAGAATATTTAGGAGCCAGCAGGACATCATTCCCACACGTGTTTGTGTTGGGCTCATATGGTACATATGGCGGCTAAATTCTACTGTCAGCTTTTATATCACAACTGTATAAAATGATAGTGTTTTTTTCTCTTAAGAATCTCACTGGGAAAAGTATGGAAAGAAATGTTATATACATATACTATATAAATGTCCCGCTGTCTCTCGTTCCCCGACTCTCTCCCTCCCTCACACTCTCTGTCCCTATGTCCTGTCTGTCTCTCTCTGCCCTGTCTCTATCCCTCCCTCTCTCTCTCCCTTCCCCGTTCCCTCACATTCTCCCTGCCCTGTCTCTCTAACCTCCCTCTCTCACAATCTCCCTGTCCCTATGTCATGTCTGTCTCTCTATCCTCTCTCCCTCCCTCACACTATGTCCTGTCCGTCTCTCTCTGCCCTGTCTCTCTATCCTCCCTCACACACACTCTCCCTGCCCCTATGTCCTGTCTGTCTCTCTATCCTCCCTTCCTCCCTCACACTCTCCCTGCCCCTATGTACTGTTTGTCTCTCTCTGCCCTGTCTCTATCCCCCCCCTCTCTGTCTCTCCCTTCTCCGTTCCCTCACACTCTCCCTATATCCTGTCTCTCTATCCTCCCTCCCTCACACTCTCCCTGTCCCTATGTCCTGTCTTTCTCTCTATCCTCTCTCCCTCCCTCACTCTCTCCCTGCCTCTATGTCCTGTCTGTCTCTCTCTTCTGTCTCTCTGTCCATCTGTCTCTCTCTCTATCCTCTCGCACTCTCTCCCTACCTCACACACTCCCCGTCCCTATGTCCTGTCTGTCTCTCTCACATATTGTATATATCATGTGCATAACACTATATACTGCATGGGAATGGATGTAATATGTAGTGTGTGTGTGTGTATATCCCTCTACAATGAGTGTGTGTATTAGTATGGTCAGTCTCCTATATATATATCCCTTAGGCCCTGTATAGTTGTACATACACCCCTTACTCCCCACTCATACTATAGATATATATAACCCTCCACTCACAGTACACACACACATATTGTATATATGATGGGAATAACACTATATACTGCATGGGAATGGATGTAATATGTAGTGTGTGTGTGTGTCTATATCCCTCTAGAATGAGTGTGTGTATTAGTATGGTCAGTCTCCTATACATATCCCTTAGGCCCTGTATAGTTGTACATACACCCCTTACTCCCCACTCATACTATAGATATATATAACCCTCCACTCACAGTACACACACATATTGTATATATCATGGGAATAACACTATATACTGCATGGGAATGGATGTAATATGTAGTGTGTGTGTGTCTATATCCCTCTAGAATGAGTGTGTGTATTAGTATGGTCAGTCTCCCATACATACCCCTTAGGCCCTGTATAGTTGTACATACACCTCTTACTCCCCACTTATACTATAGATATATATAACCCTCCACTCACAGTACACACACACATACTGTATATATCATGAGAATAACACTATATACTGCATGGGAATGGATGTAATATGTAGTGTGTGTGTATATCCCTCTAGAATGAGTGTGTGTGTATTAGTATGGTCAGTCTCCTATACATATCCCTTAGGCCCTGTATAGTTGTACATACACCCCTTACTCCCCACTCATACTATAGATATATATAGCCCTCCACTCACAGTACACACACACATATTGTATATATCATGGGAATAACACTATATACTGCATGGGAATGGATGTAATATGTAGTGTGTGTGTGTGTATATCCCTCTAGAATGAGTGTGTGTATTAGTATGGTCAGTCTCCTATACATATCCCTTAGGCCCTGTATAGTTGTACATACACCCCTTACTCCCCACTCATACTATAGATATATATAGCCCTCCACTCACAGTACACACACACATATTGTATATATCATGGGAATAACACTATATACTGCATGGGAATGGATGTAATATGTAGTATGTGTGTGTATATCCCTCTAGAATGAGTGTGTGTATTAGTATGGTCAGTCTCCTATACATATCCCTTAGGCCCTGTATAGTTGTACATACACCCCTTACTCCCCACTCATACTATAGATATATATAGCCCTCCACTCACAGTACACACACACATATTGTATATATCATGGGAATAACACTATATACTGCATGGGAATGGATGTAATATGTAGTGTGTGTGTGTATATCCCTCTAGAATGAGTGTGTATTATTATGGTCAGTCTCCTATACATACCCCTTAGGCCCTGTATAGTTGTACATACACTCCTTACTCCCCACTCATACTATAGATATATATAACGCTCCACACACAGTACACACACACACATTGTATATATCATGGGAATAACACTATATACTGCATGGGTATGGATGTAATATGTAGTGTGTGTGTGTGTATATCCTTCTAGAATGAGTCTGTGTATTATTATGGTCAGTCTCCTATACATACCCCTTAGGCCCTGTATAGTTGTACATACACCCCTTACTCCCCACTCATACTATAGATATATATAACCCTCCACTCACAGTACACACACACATATTGTATATATGATGGGAATAACACTATATACTGCATGGGAATGGATGTAATATGTAGTGTGTGTGTATATCCCTCTACAATGAGAGTGTGTATTAGTATGGTCAGTCTCCTATACATATCCCTTAGGCCCTGTATAGTTGTACATACACCCCTTACTCCCCACTCATACTATAGATATATATAACCCTCCACTCACAGTACACACACACATATTGTATATATGATGGGAATAACACTATATACTGCATGGGAATGGATGTAATATGTAGTGTGTATGTGTCTATATCCCTCTAGAATGAGTGTGTGTATTAGTATGGTCAGTCTCCTATACATATCCCTTAGGCCCTGTATAGTTGTACATACACCCCTTACTCCCCACTCATACTATAGATATATATAGCCCTCCACTCACAGTACACACACACATATTGTATATATCATGGGAATAACACTATATACTGCATGGGAATGGATGTAATATGTAGTGTGTGTGTGTGTATATCCCTCTAGAATGAGTGTGTGTATTAGTATGGTCAGTCTCCTATACATATCCCTTAGGCCCTGTATAGTTGTACATACACCCCTTACTCCCCACTCATACTATAGATATATATAGCCCTCCACTCAGAGTACACACACACATATTGTATATATCATGGGAATAACACTATATACTGCATGGGAATGGATGTAATATGTAGTATGTGTGTGTATATCCCTCTAGAATGAGTGTGTGTATTAGTATGGTCAGTCTCCTATACATACCCCTTAGGCCCTGTATAGTTGTACATACACTCCTTACTCTCCACTCATACTATAGATATATATAACCCTCCACACACAGTACACACACACACATTGTATATATCATGGGAATAACACTATATACTGCATGGGTATGGATGTAATATGTAGTGTGTGTGTGTGTGTGTGTGTGTGTGTATATCCTTCTAGAATGAGTGTGTGTATTATTATGGTCAGTCTCCTATACATACCCCTTAGGCCCTGTATAGTTGTACATACACCCCTTACTCCCCACTCATACTATAGATATATATAGCCCTCCACTCACAGTAGACACACACATAGTGTATATATCATGAGAATAACACTATATACTGCATGGGAATGGATGTAATATGTAGTGTGTGTGAATCTCTCTCTACAATGAGTGTGTGTATTAGTATGGTCAGTCTCCTATACATATCCCTTGGGACCTGTATAGTTGTACATACACCCCTTACTCCCCACTCATACTATAGATATATATAACCCTCCACTCACAGTACACACACACACACATATTGTATATATCATGAGAATAACACTATATACTGCATGGGAATGGATGTAATATGTAGTGTGTGTGTATATCCCTCTAGAATGAGTGTGTGTATTAGTATGGTCAGTCTCCTATACATATCCCTTAGGCCCTGTATAGTTGTACACACACCCCTTACTCCCCACTCATACTATAGATATATATAACCCTCCACTCACAGTACACACACACACATATTGTATATATCATGAGAATAACACTATATACTGCATGGGAATGGATGTAATATGTAGTATGTGTGTATATCCCTCTAGAATGAGTGTGTGTATTAGTATGGTCAGTCTCCTATACATATCCCTTGGGACCTGTATAGTTGTACATACACCCCTTACTCCACACTCATACTATAGATATATATAACCCTCCACTCACAGTACACACACACACATATTGTATATATCATGAGAATAACACTATATGCTGCACGGACATGGATGTAATATGTAGTGTGTGTGTGTATATCCCTCTACAATGAGTGTGTGTATTAGTATGGTCAGTCTCCTATACATATCCCTTAGGCCCTGTATAGTTGTACATACACCCCTTACTCCCCACTCATACTATAGATATATATAACCCTCCACTCACAGTACACACACATATTGTATATATCATGGGAATAACACTATATACTGCATGGGAATGGATGTAATATGTAGTGTGTGTGTGTATATCCCTCTAGAATGAGTGTGTGTATTAGTATGGTCAGTCTCCTATACATATCCCTTAGGCCCTGTATAGTTGTACATACACCCCTTACTCCCCACTCATACTATAGATATATATAACCCTCCACTCACAGTACACACACACATATTGTATATATCATGGGAATAACACTATATACTGCATGGGAATGGATGTAATATGTAGTGTGTGTGTATATCCCTCTAGAATGAGTGTGTGTATTAGTATGGTCAGTCTCCTATACATATCCCTTGGGACCTGTATAGTTGTACATACACCCCTTACTCCACACTCATACTATAGATATATATAACCCTCCACTCACAGTACACACACACACACATATTGTATATATCATGAGAATAACACTATATACTGCACGGACATGGATGTAATATGTAGTGTGTGTGTGTGTGTGTATATCCCTCTACAATGAGTGTGTGTATTAGTATGGTCAGTCTCCTATACATATCCATTAGGCCCTGTATAGTTGTACATACACCCCTTACTCCCCACTCATACTATAGATATATATAACCCTCCACTCACAGTACACACACATATTGTATATATCATGGGAATAACACTATATACTGCATGGGAATGGATGTAATATGTAGTGTGTGTGAGTATATCCCTCTAGAATGAGTGTGTATATTAGTACGGTCAGTCTCCTATACATATCCCTTAGGCCCTGTATAGTTGTACATACACCCCTTACTCCCCACTCATACTATAGATATATATAACCCTCCACTCACAGTACACACACATACTGTATATATCATGGGAATAACACTATATACTGCATGGGAATGGATTTAATATGTAGTGTGTGTATATCCCTCTAGAATGAGTGTGTGTATTAGTATGGTCAGTCTCCTATACATATCCCTTAGGCCCTGCATAGTTGTACATACACCCCTTACTCTCCACTCATACTATAGATATATATAACACTCCACTCACAGTACACACACACATATTATATATATCATGGGAATAACACTATATACTGCATGGACATGGATGTAATATGTAGTGTGTGTGTATATCCCTCTAGAATAAGTGTGTGTATTAGTATGGTCAGTCTCCTATACATATCCCTTAGGCCCTGTATAGTTGTACATACACCCCTTACTCCCCACTCATACTATAGATATATATAACCCTCCACTCACAGTACACACACACATATTGTATATATCATGGGAATAACACTATATACTGCATGGGAATGGATGTAATATGTAGTATGTGTGTGTGTATCCCTCTACAATGAGTGTGTGTATTAGTATGGTCAGTCTCCTATACATATCCCTTAGGCCCTGTATAGTTGTACATACACCCCTTACTCCCCACTCATACTATAGATATATATAACCCTCCACTCACAGTACACACACACATATTGTATATATCATGGGAATAACACTATATACTGCATGGGAATGTATGTAATATGTAGTGTGTGTGTATATCCCTCTAAAATGAGTCTGTGTATTAGTATGGTCAGTCTCCTATACATATCCCTTAGGCCCTGTATAGTTGTACACACACCCCTTACTCCCCACTCATACTATAGATATATATAACCCTCCACTCACAGTACACACACATATTGTATATATCATGGGAATAACACTATATACTGCATGGGAATGGATGTAATATGTAGTATGTGTGTGTATATCCCTCTACAATGAGTGTGTGTATTAGTATGGTCAGTCTCCTATACATATCCCTTAGGCCCTGTATAGTTGTACACACACCCCTTACTCCCCACTCATACTATAGATATATATATATAACCCTCCACTCACAGTACACACACACATAGTGTATATATCATAGGAATAACACTATATACTGCATGGGAATGGATGTAATATGTAGTATGTGTGTATATCCCTCTAGAATGAGTGTGTGTATTAGTATGGTCAGTCTCCTATACATATCCCTTAGGCCCTGTATAGTTGTACACACACCCCTTACTCCCCACTCATACTATAGATATATATATATAACCCTCCACTCACAGTACACACACACATAGTGTATATATCATAGGAATAACACTATATACAGCATTGGAATGGATGTAATATGTAGTACGTGTGTATATCCCTCTAGAATGAGTGTGTGTATTAGTATGGTCAGTCTCCTATACATATCCCTTAGGCCCTGTATAGTTGTACACACACCCCTTACTCCCCACTCATACTATAGATATATATAACCCTCCACTCACAGTACACACACACATATTGTATATATCATGGGAATAACACTATATACTGCATGGGAATGGATATAATATGTAGTGTGTGTGTGTATATCCCTCTACAATGAGTGTGTGTATTAGTATGGTCAGTCTCCTATACATATCCTTTAGGCCCTGTATAGTTGTACATACACTCCTTACTCCCCACTCACACTATAGATATATATAACCCTCCACTCACAGTACACACACATATTGTATATATCATGGGAATAACACTATATACTGCATGGGAATGGATGTAATATATAGTATGTGTGTGTATATCCCTCTAGAATGAGTGTGTGTATTAGTATGGTCAGTCTCCTATACATACCCCTTAGGCCCTGTATAGTTGTACATACACCCCTTACTCCCCACTCATACTATAGATATATATAACCCTCCACTCTCAGTACACACACACATATTGTATATATCATGAGAATAACACTATATACTGCATGAGAATGGATGTAATATGTAGTGTGTGTGTGTGTATATCCCTCTAGAATGAGTGTGTGTATTAGTATGGTCAGTCTCCTATACATATCCCTTAGGCCCTTATAGTTGTACACACACACCTTACTCCCCACTCACACTATAGGACACACAAACTTACATGTCCACAAGTTCCCCGCAGCTCGTTGTAACTGAGGCCTAGTTAGGCCGTCTTCCTCGTTCACTTCCGTTTTTCTTCTTAGGCCACGCCTATTGTGGGTAGGACAACAAATTCCACGACGGGACTATTTGTCCGCCATCTTGGTTGTGGGCAAGAGCTGAAGAATGATAAGAAGTGCTGGCAGTAATGCTCTCCATGTTACAGGATGAGATACATTACTAGGGAATAAGCGGAAATCACCTCACTGACTGTACTTTATATATGACACTGACAGATTGCATAAGGATGTGATGCTATGTGTGAGATGTGTGCAGCACTATATGTATTCATGTACACTCACACATATCACTGATATAGCTGGTGTGTAACGCTCGCAAATTGCGCACTGACATAGAGAGAGGGCGCAGAAAGAGAGGGAGAGAGGGAACACAGAGAGAGAGAGAGATCACAGAGAGAGGGAGCACAGAGAAAGGGGGCAGAGAGAAAGAGAGACAGGGTTCACTGAGAGAGGGGGCACAGAGAGAGAGAGAGACAGGGTTCACAGAGAGAGAGGGAGCACAGAGAGAGAGGTCGCACAGCGAGAGACACAGGGTACAGAGAGAGAGGGAGTACAGAGAGAGAGATCGCAGAGAGAGGGAGCACAGAGGGAGATATCGCAGAGAGAGGGAGCACAGAGAAAGGGGGCAGAGAAAAAGGAGGCAGACAGAGAGAGAGACAGGGTTCACAGAGAGAGAGGGAGCACAGCGAGAGACACAGGGTACAGAGATAGAGGGAGTACAGAGAGAGAGAGAGACAGGGTACACAGAGAGAGAGAGAAGGTGCAGAGAAAGAGAGACACACAGGGTACACAGAGAGAGGGTGCACAAAGAGAGACAGGGAATACAGAGAGCGGGCACAGAGAGAGAGACAGGGTACAGAAAGAGAGGGAGCACATAGAGAGAGAGGGAGCACAGAGAGAGAGAGAAGGCGCAGAGAGAGAGAGACACACACAGGGTACACAGAGAGAGGGTGCACAAAGAGAGAGACAGGGAGTACAGAGAGCGGGCACAGAGAGAGAGACATGGTACAGAAAGAGAGGGAGCACAGAGAGAGAGACACTGGGTACACAGAGAGAGAGAGTGCAAGTCAGGGTACACAGAGAAAGAGGGAGTACAGAGAGAGGGCACAGAGAGAGAGATAGAGACAGGGAGTACAAAGAGAGAGACAGTGTAGACACAGAGAGTGTATTACACACAGTATTGGTATTCCTCTCTTTCTCGGGTCTTTTGCTCTGGGCTTGAAAAAGAGAGGAAGCTCCCGAAAGCTGGTCATAATATTTTGTCCAATAATAAAGGTATCACTATATACTGCAATACTATGATTATTCATCTGGATTACTGGACACTCACGGCTCTCTCACCAATTATAAATATGGACCCCCGCTGCAATCAAAATTCCTACCTTACCGGTCTTTAAAGGACCCGTAATAAAAAATAAAAATAACCCTATCACTCATGGGGCTCTATACAGACCCCCATAATACATTTATTAACCCTGTCACTCATGGGGTCAATACAGACCCCCATAAACCCCTAATTAACCCCATCACTCATGAGTGTCAAGACAGACCCCTATAAGCACTTAATTAACCCTAACACTCATTGGGGTCAATACAGCCCCCTATAAAACTATAATTAGAATTAGGGTTTGTATATAGAGATAGGATTTATTGTATGTTAGATAGATAGGGGGTATTGTATTGTATTGTATTGTATTATATGTATTTCCTTTTCAGGTGTGTCATTTTTTTTCTGTAGTGGGGGGGGGGTGTAATGTATTTTTTTTTTCTGTAATGTCCTTTTTTTTTGCGACTTAGATTTTTTTATTTTCTGTAATTAGTGGTGGGAGGGGGTTATTAGGGGGTAGTGTGTGTAGGTCTTAATAGGTTAGTGTAGAGGAGGTTAGTTTCGATTTCATAGTTTATTTGGGGGGTATAGTGCAGTGTAGTGTTTATACTTAGTGTCATGATGGTCCTTGAGGACCTTCATGGCACTTATGTGGTTAATGTTGGGTTGTAACAGGCTCATAATGGTCATAATATACCCTTATAAGACTGATGGGGTTAAATAGAGGCTTATGGGGGTCTGGATAGACCCCCATAAGAGACCGGGTTAAAATGGTGTAGTGCTTACACTTTGGGTCATGAGGGTCCTGGATGACCCTCATGGCACTTATAGTGTTATTACATGGGATCATTAGTGTGTTAGAGGGGTCTATATAGTTGAGGCACACAGTACACTCACATTGTGTGGCAAACAGCATTTCAACACTTTCTTTTATTGACCTTCATTTTTTGACGGGCAAGTCGCTAGTATATATATATACATAGAGAGAGAGAGAGAGACAGCTATATATATATACATAGAGATAGAGAGAGAGAGACAGCTATATATATATATATACATAGAGAGAGAGAGACAGCTATATATATATATATACATAGAGAGAGAGAGACAGCTATATATATATATACATAGAGATAGAGAGAGAGAGACAGCTATATATATATCCATAGAGAGAGAGAGAGAGACAGCTATATATATATACATAGAGATAGAGAGAGACAGCTATATATATATACATAGAGATAGAGATAGAGAGAGAGAGACAGCTATATATATATACATAGAGAGAGAGAGAGAGACAGCTATATATATATATACATAGAGATAGAGAGAGAGAGACAGCTATATATATATACATAGAGAGAGAGAGAGAGAGAGAGACAGCTATATATATATATACATAGAGAGAGAGAGAGAGAGACAGCTATATATATATACATAGAGATAGAGAGAGAGAGACAGCTATATATATATATATACATAGAGAGAGAGAGACAGCTATATATATATATATACATAGAGAGAGAGAGACAGCTATATATATATATACATAGAGATAGAGAGAGAGAGACAGCTATATATATATCCATAGAGAGAGAGAGAGAGACAGCTATATATATATACATAGAGATAGAGAGAGACAGCTATATATATATACATAGAGATAGAGATAGAGAGAGAGAGACAGCTATATATATATATATATACATAGAGAGAGAGAGACAGCTATATATATATACATAGAGAGAGAGAGAGAGACAGCTATATATATATACATAGAGATAGAGAGAGAGAGAGACAGCTATATATATATACATAGAGAGAGAGAGAGAGAGAGAGAGAGACAGCTATATATATATATATATATACATAGAGAGAGAGAGAGAGAGAGACAGCTATATATATATATATACATAGAGAGAGAGAGACAGCTATATATATATATACATAGAGATAGAGAGAGAGAGACAGCTATATATATATCCATAGAGAGAGAGAGAGAGACAGCTATATATATATACATAGAGATAGAGAGAGAGAGACAGCTATATATATATACATAGAGATAGAGATAGAGAGAGAGAGACAGCTATATATATATATATATACATAGAGAGAGAGAGACAGCTATATATATATACATAGAGAGAGAGAGAGAGACAGCTATATATATATACATAGAGATAGAGAGAGAGAGACAGCTATATATATATACATAGAGAGAGAGAGAGAGAGAGAGACAGCTATATATATATATATATATACATAGAGAGAGAGAGAGAGAGACAGCTATATATATATATATATATATATATATATATATATACATACATAGAGAGAGAGAGAGAGAGACAGCTATATATATATAAATGACCTGCCCATCTTGTGTGACCCTCACACAGCTTCATTGGGGTATTATCTGTTGATAGGATCAGATTAGTGAGTAATCATGTATTCTGATGTGTGTATATATTATATCTGGGTACCAAGATATAATGAGAGAAAATAATGCACAGAAGTCAGAGTGCCATCAGAATAATCTCAGAGTTTATTTGGGCGGCAGACCCTTATATAGCATAACACATGTCACAGCTAATAGCATAGTTGAAAATAGGGTTAAATTCACATTTGCAAGCAAGTGTCTTTTTCTGTCTAACTCAGCAAAACAATCTTTATCTAATCACGGCTTCATATAGATATTTGTGCTCGGTAGACCCAGAGACAAAGGGAGGAAACAGGAAACAGATGTGGGAATATTACCTTAAACATTTCTACAGATAACCCACTTAAACATTCTAGTAGGATACAAGGAAAAAACAAGCTGATATACTTTTTATAATCATGATATTCTTAGCAAATTTCTTCATATTGAAGAAATTAAAATACCTAACAGTCCATCCTTTTATAAATGTATTAAACAAAGGTCTTAAAGCAAGGTTCAGTTTAAATGGTACCATTGCCATTGACGGTCTGGCAGTGGAACATGCTATACAGTTACTCATTTCCATGGAGGCCGTCGTATACAGCATCCATTCCAACCAGATATTTTTTTCCTGCATACCCAGTCTCAATTTCAAAAGTGTCAATCAGGCGGTCAAGTTCCAAATAGATGACCTGTGAGGGCACAGTCCTATTCACAGGGCTCACCTTGGTGAGATCAATAGTCTCTCTGGGCACCTTTTTTTGCAGTACCTGAATATGCAAATATTCCATGTTGTTACCTCTGCCTGAGGTGTAGATTCCAAAAGTATATCTCCCTTCATCACACTTTTGTGGGTCCTGGAGGGTGATCCGGATGGGGTTGCATAGCTGATTTTGGCTGCAGGAGGATGGCTCCACACCCCGTTTCAGCTTTAAGCATCTCTTTGTACTTTTGCACTTCATGTGATTAGGTGGGGAGTAACCCCAGTCAGCTCCTGTATTCCATAAGGCCAGTTTCCAGCTAGGACTTCTCTCATTTCCATAAGGAGAGGCTATACACAAGTATACTGGCGCTTTTCTCACCCTTCCACTACGTCCTCCTCCAGAAAGTCCACATCTTAGTACTTGACATAGGTCTATTTGGTTGGTTCCTGTCTGTCCTTCCTTGAACACTAGGGTCACTTGGCCAGTTAAATTGACTTCCATCATGTCTCTTTTCATTCTGTGCATCCACATCTCTCTAATAGATTGCGTCTGGTTGCCTCTGGGTCTTGTTACTTCTTCCCATATAATTATGGGTGCTACTATGCAGAGAGTTATCAAGATGAGGCATGTCAGTGAGATTCTTAGGCCACACCAGTTAGGTCTTTTGAACAGGTGCCAGGACATTTTCTTGGGCCAGTTGAGATCCCCAAACCCGCACCATTCGGTTCTTCACTGGGTTTGAGACGAGTTTCCCCCCCTTTGTAGCCCAGCCTGACTCGCAATGAGTCAGCTAGCAGGTTTTAGGAATCAACTGGCTCAAGCTCTGGCACTTTTACTCTCTTGCAGTGAGTCAGGTGTATCCAGGTGGCTTGTTCGGCAACTTTCAAGGCAGTGGGTGTTGACAGCAGAACTTGGTACGGTCCTTCCCACCTGGCTGATGCCCAATTTTTACGCTTGATTACTTTAATTAGGACCCACTGGCCTGGTTGTACCATGCAGGGTCCCTGCTGTTGCTGTGGATGAGAGAGAGAGATGGAGGTAATATCTTTCTTACTTAACATTTTTCTCATATAGTCTGCTAAGTTTTCACTCATGTTCGCATCTTCTGAGATAAGTGGTCTAAATTCTGGTAGTAGGCATGGTCTCCCACACAATATTTCAAACAGGGTTAACTTCTTCCTGCCTGGAAGCATGTGCATGTTTAGCATGACTAATGGTAAACAGTAAAGCCAATTTTTCCTGTTTCTGCCATCGTTTTCCTCAATTTATTTCTAATGGTACCACTAGTTCTCTCCACTAATCCAGCTGACTGTGGGTGGTACGCACAGTGGTTTTTCAACTCTATGTGTAATGCTTTACTCAAGTGGTCGATAATTTTGTTCACAAAATGTGTGCCGTTATCGCTATATATTTCCTCTGGTATACCAAACCTAGGAATTATTTGTGTCACTAAGGTTTTAGCCACTGTGATTGCGTCAGGGTGTGCACATGGTTTCGTTTCCACCCACCTAGAGTATACATCAATTATCACTAGGCAATATTTCTTCCCTTCACACTTTGTTATTTCAATGAAATCCATACATATTGTTTGGAAGGGGTATGTTGGTTCTGGGAATGTGCCTCTTATGGGGTAATAGTTACCCTGAGGGTTGTGTTGTGCACAAACAAGGCACCCTGCACAAAAAATGTAAAATAGGTGTTTAATCCATAGGCTGAAAATATTCTGCTGACCATGTCTACCATACTCCCTCTTGAGACATGACTAATGCCATGGCTCAACATAGCTGCATATCTGAACAGTGATTTTGGTAAAATTGGTTTCCCTTCTACACTCTCATAAATATTATCATACCTTTAACCAGTAGGTGTTTTCTTGTGAGGGTGCGTCTGTCTGTATTAGCTGTAGAATACTCTTGTCAATTTGGTCTACGAGATACACAGATGTGTAGCTGTGTAAGAGAAAAATGTGTATGTTTTCTGTTAGAGCCCCTGCTTTGCAGCTGCTTCTGCTCTGACATTTCCTATTGAAATATCAGTCTTTTGTCATGGTATGAGCCACACATTTACATACCGCAATCTTCAAGAGAAGTTGAATGGCTTTAAGTAACTGCAAAAGGAGTTGTTTATGAGTGACTTGCCTGCCAGTAGATGTGGCCATGCCTCTATTCTTCCCTAATTGTGCAAATATGTGCAGTTGAGAATGCATATTGGCTGTTGGTGTATGTTTACTTTGTCTCAGTTACCCAGTTCAGGCTTTTCCTAGATATTTTCGTGCTCGGTGAGTACTGCACTCCAAGGTCATAGGGCAAGTACTCCCATGGTGTTTTATCTGTCTGAGCCTCTTCTACCATCCCTCTTACCTGTACCCACCTTCCACCAGCTGGCATAGTCAGTGATATTTGTGGCACTGTGTGTCCTGCATAGAGTAACTGGTCTTGATCATTCAATTTTACTCCCACCCCTGTAAACCCATTTTCTGTCCAGTATATGTAATCCAAGGTTATTCTGGTATTGGTGTGTTTGAAAAAATGTTTTTTCATAGTGCAGTGTAATGACCTTGTGTTTTGATTTACACTGGAAGATGGAGCTAGGTCATTAGCCATGGCTACCAAAGTGCTGGATACTTGTCCTGGCCCTTTCGACACCATGTCTAATGTGTAGAAGTAATGTGGTTCACCCATCCCCTGCACTACATTTACATCGACAGGTATGCCCTCCATGTATGCTTTCATGCCTTACTCTGTAGGATCCAATCTAATGTTGCATTTCAGCATCAGACCTCTACCCAAGAGATTTATCGGGCATCTAGGGGAGAGTATAAAAGGATGCTCAAATGTTTTGAACAATCTCACTGTGAGTGGACATGATATAGGTTCGCTATTTGTCTGTCCTGCTGCTGACCTAACCAGTATGTTTTGTGGCGACGTGTAACTAGTCCATGTGCCATCATCGCTCAACACTCACCTACATGCTCCTGTATCACATAAAAATGTTATCATTACCCCCTCTACATCTAGTTGAATGACTGGTTGTTCTTCTAGAGCCATTAAGTCTATACATGATTCTAAATTCAACACATCATTTATTTCTGGCAAGTTTGCATCATTATTGCCATACTCATACAATTCAGATTCAAGCAATTCTTGTTCAGCAAATATTTGTAAAGGAAGGGTACAACCTGGTTCTAGTTATTTGTCGGTCTGGTCATCGTCATCCGCTCCCTCTTCCTCCTGGTACTTTCTGTTTCTGCAGGAACGTGCTAAGTGGCCGGCCTTGCCACACACGTAACAATTTCCATAAAATTTTCCTCTGCTTCCACCTTGTCCTCGTCCACCTCCTCTCCCTCCACGTTTTTGGTTATTTCCACCATCACCAGAAAAGAAAGCAGAAGTTATAGGTTGCGCTTTCCCATCAACAGAAGTCATCAAATACACCTCCTTTGGTTTACTATCTTGCTTTTTCTGTTTCTTTTCATTTGCTCTCTTACACTGCTCCTCTGCATGTTTAGCATATTCTATGGTTTCCCTAAGGGGACATGTTTTTTAAGTAATTTGGTGCTGTATCAGAAAGTCATTTATTTCTGGATGACATCCCCTGAGAAAAGCGTTTTTTAGTTGCTGAGCATATGGTCCAGCATCATCATATGGGTTAGGTCTGGCCACCCCGCTATGGCTGTCAAATACTACCCACAACCTCCCCATATATTGTTCCACACTTTCATCATCTTTTTGTACACACTCGCTTATCTTAGTCCAGTCTGCGTGAACTCTGTGTCTGTCAGCTATTCTGCCTATTAGAGTGTCTACTCGTTGGGTCAGTTCTTGTGATCCATATTGAAATGGTTCCCCCTTGGGTCCAGTGAATTCCAGTCACCTTCACTAAGGATCCAATCGGACCCTAATATCTGCCTCAGACATCTTGAAACCTCAACACTATTTAATTTAAAACTTTGCTGCAATCGCTGGAACTTAAGTCTGAAAATTCCCATATTTTCATTTGGGCGGGGGACTCCTTCTACAGCTCTCCTCACATCTGCATCTGTCCATGCTCGGTATACTAGCATTGTGGGTGCAACACATTTCCCCCATCTACAAGCTCTCCACCCCCTAGGATTGGGAACCTCAATTAAGGGATATACTGGCACAGATGTTATTCCCTTACCTCCGTATTGATGATCTGGTGCCCGCCTGGTTCTGGCGGGCCGTCCTTCATAAGGTGGTGGTGTTGGAGGAGGTGGATTCGGAGCGGTGGCGGCAAGCAGGTATTTGTGGGCATCATCAAATTCCTCTACATCATCACTATAAGTGACCATATTCCCAGGAGTCGGAGGGGCGGTCAGTCGTGGACATCTTTTCTGTGTACACATAAACATATCCTCTTCCTCTTTCGAAGGAGAGAGGTGGTTAACATTACTTCTCCCTCCCCCCGTAGGCACCTTCATTGTTATACACATTTGCCTTTTTTTTCATCTTCAACAATTTTTTATTTTTAGTATAGAAAATGTATTTACTTTTTTATTTTTATTTTTATTTCCTTAATTAAGTAACGTTGCGTTTACTTTTTCTTTCGTATACTTCTTTGTGTATAGTAAAGCTTAATAAAGTTTGAACGTCTCCTATACCTTCCTTTAAATAAGGATTAATATTGCCAAGAAGAAGTGGATACAGGGCACTGATTCCAGCAGAAGTAGTATAGTAGATGCTGTGTATCCAGTGGGTGCGGTGAGCATCGTCATCTCTTAAAAGGGGTTGGCCATAAGGTTATAGTCAACTCCCACTTTTCTAAGGGGTTGTAATAACATGCCTTTGTCTCTCTTTACAGCAACCACACTTTCTCCCTTCTGCTATTTTCCCTCAATGATACAGACAGACCTATTTTCACATAAAAACTAACACACACACACACACAGAGAAAATGGGAGTAGGAAAGGGGAGTGGTCTGCTATGTGTAGGGTTGGCCAGACCCTGCACATCTTCACATAATGCAGATCAGTCACCTCCCTGCCCAAAGGTAAAGCATCGAGTAAAGTTACAAACACATAGAAACTTTATATATATACACAAATACACATAAGAAAACAATTCTAGAATACAGTGTTCACAATTCCCACACATAAATGTGTTTTTACCAGACATAAGTTACAGATGCACACCAGAAACCCTTTGCATATTAAACATTTCTGTAGAGATAACCTTGAAAACTGCAGGGTCTAGAAACCACACACCTGGCAGTGCGATTTATGCCCTTGAGAGCCTATCCACTTATATATATATATATATATATCTTGAACTCCTATAGTATCAATTAAAGTTAATAGATATACACAAAAAATAAGATCACAGGTACATGGAAATATACATAGCATTACATATACATACAACAACCAACAAACCTTTTATACATTTTCCAGAAATAATCTGTATATCTCCCACACCTTGGACCATCCGCCTTCTCCACACCCGAGTGTGGAAACATGGTTCACGTAGAGAGAGAGTCGTTCACGCTACCTCTCGCACGCTACACCTCAAACACCACCACATATACTCGGCACATCAAGGACCCATAAAGCCCGTAGCTTCTGATGGGAAGTCTTGTTGTGCATTTTCCTTTAGTGTAAACCCAACCTTTAGGGCCGACAGGTAGACCAACTTCACCATATACTGTGTGGTGCCTTTGTGGACGTATCCCTTACAAGTATAGCTCCCACCCAGGGCTTCATACACACAATCTTACAGAGTATTTTAGTAAGAAGTTATGAATACACAGAAACTTTAGACAAAATATTTCAACATTGTATAACCAATTAAAGAATGAGAAAGATGGAAATTCAAGGAGTTATAGATGCCTGTCGTGCTCGACTGCCACAAATTTTGGTTTGTGTGTCTTCCATAAACACAGGCAAGCCCTTCGGAGACTAGGTGGGTAATGCGTGACCACTCACTACCAAAAGTGGATAGTTTCAGGTAAGAATTTTGAGAACAACACAAAAGAATACATGTATATATATGTAACGGTACAAAGACCTATATGTCCCAGCATTTGGGTAGTGTGCGTTGCGCAGCCTGGATAGTAAGTCTGACGATCTTTACTACCAGCATGTCCTTTGGTCAATAATACATCTTTACTCAAGTTGTGATGAAAATTAAGAACAGTTTATTGAATTGGTTCAGCTTATTTAAAACCTTGCCCAACACATTATAGGGAGTGGCTACCTTTAGCCAAACCCCCATCCCCCCTGGCCCAATGGAGTAACTCTTACAATCAGTTAATTACCTCTGTCTAATCAGACGGGGCTAATCTGTGGGAACTTTTAGTGTCCGCCCCCGGGGCCGCCTTTAGGGGCGTCAACCTAATTCATTCTTGCCCAGGTAGGAGAAGGAAGAACATGCATCTCTCTCTCTCTCTGCCCCTGGTTCTGGGGCAGAGAAACCCTGTAGACAGGCCATATAGTTGGTGCCTGTATGTCTGCCCTTCTGCAGTGCATGTTAGATAACCTTTGCCCTCCAACCATCTGGCACCCTGCTCATAGATGGGGCTGGTACTAATCTGTAACACATTTTCATATTTGTCCCCATAACTCACCGGTCATGCCACTCACATACCACTCACACATCACATTGAGTCTATCACCTGATTCTCATTAAAATGAGTATAAACATCATGCATGGGGGGACATTGTACGGGATATATCCATGTCTAGGGGTACATACACGTTTAATACTTATACTATACAGATGGATCTGTCACACGGCTCCCTCCATGTGGGACACTCCGGCAGACCCGGCTTGACCCTTTGGCGGGTCAACTTGGGGATGACCGGACTAGGAGGTGGTAGGGATGTCAGTTTGCCGGGACAATCCATCAGCATTCCCGTTCTGCTTACCGGGTCGGTAGCTGATGGTGAAGTTATAAGATTGTAGGGCTAAACTCCACCGCAGCAGTCTACCATTGTCGGGTGCACGTTGAACAGTATGTGTGATTGCAGTTGGATAAGATCCCGAACCTTCTCTCGGATGGTGATGGAGGTTCTTGAGAGTAGTAAACAGCCCCACCACCACAGGGTTTCACATGGTCATACCTGCAATGGGTGCCATAAGCACACTGTCCTTTCTGATAAAACCGACAGATTGTTGATGGTTTACTTGTCGCCAAGTCATGTGAGAACATACATCTACTTCCTTCTCTGCAAACTCCATGCATAAAATACCTGCAGGTCACGTGCTTGGTGCTCATCCTGCGGTCTCGCGCTCGGTCGGCCCTTCGTGTTCTTGTTGGTATGGTCGCTCCCGCTGTATCCGCCTCTTTGGCTCCTCCCGTCCACGAGCTACACCCTCCTCTGTCCAGTTCCCTCCCGTACCTCTCTGGGGTATCCCGGTGGGCAGCTTGGACGGGGTCTGCCTCGTGCAGGACGCCCCAACATTCCTCCTCCTCTACGCAGTGGGAAGCAGGCGGAGGGTTGCGCTGGTTTCCACTGGTGGGCCTCCTCCAAGACTGGGTCTGGTTAGCGGTATTCAGCGGGCACTCCGGTCGTTTGTGCCCCAGCTGCTTGCACCTAAAACACCGGATGGGTGTTGAGTAGTCCCGTGAATTAGGCCGGGGCGGCTGAGGGTAGTTATTAGCTGGAGGGGGTGCTGCTGGTCGGTACTCCACTCTGGCAGGAGTCTTAACAATAGCACTGTACAGTTTACGGGCATCCGTGTACTCATCTGCCAGGCGGGCTGCTTCATGCAGGGTGGAGGGTTTACGGTCCCTTACCCACTCTCTGACGCCTGGGGATAATTTCTCAAAACAATGTTCCAGCAGGAACATCTGCAGCACCTCTTCCCCGGATACGGCTTGACACCCCGCCATCCAGTGAGCGGCTGTGCTGTGTACTTTACATGCCCATTCGACGTAGGAATCCCCAGTTAGTTTGGCAGTGTCTCTGAACCGCCTCCGGTATGCCTCCGGTGTAACAACATACCTGGAGAGCAAAGCTTCCTTTACAGCCACATAATCCCCAATCTCCTCATCAGGAATGGCCCGAAAAGCGTCACTGGCCCGGCCGGATAGCTTTCCGGACAATATAGTAACCCAGTCTTCTGCGGGTACCTTGTGCAGCACACATTGCCGCTCAAAATCAGCAAGGTACCCATCAATCTCCCCTTCTGTTTCAATAAAGGATTTAAAAGCTGCAAACTGTACCTTCCTTTTCTCCACCGGGGATGCTAGAACTGGAGCTGCCGCAGCACCGCTTTGGCGTCGCAGGTTGGCATCCACAGCGTCCATGACCCGGCTGATGATCTCTGCAGACGGATTGGGACCATAATGAGCCAGTCTGATTCTTACCGCCCGGTCAAAGCTTGCCTCTTCGGGGGTTCTGTCAGCTGTGCTGGGCCCATTGGTTCCTTCATCCATTTCGTTTAGCATTGCAATAATCTCCCCTTTTTTGAGATTACTGGCTTGTCTGCCTCTTTGTTCCAGTAGGTCTTTAAGTGTAGCTCTTTTCAGCCCTTGGTATTGTATTTCCATTAATCTTGGATATAGTTGTCTCTCTGGGTGATGAGGTTCATTCCGTCACTTGCCACCAGTGTTACGGTACAAAGACCTATATGTCCCAGCATTTGGGTAGTGTGCGTTGCGCAGCCTGGATAGTAAGTCTGACGATCTTTACTACCAGCATGTCCTTTGGTCAATAATACATCTTTACTCAAGTTGTGATGAAAATTAAGAACAGTTTATTGAATTGGTTCAGCTTATTTAAAACCTTGCCCAACACATTATAGGGAGTGGCTACCTTTAGCCAAACCCCCATCCCCCCTGGCCCAATAGAGTAACTCTTACAATCAGTTAATTACCTCTGTCTAATCAGACGGGGCTAATCTGTGGGAACTTTTAGTGTCCGCCCCCGGGGCCGCCTTTAGGGGCGTCAACCTAATTCATTCTTGCCCAGGTAGGAGAAGGAAGAACATGCATCTCTCTCTCTCTCTGCCCCTAGTTCTGGGGCAGAGAAACCCTGTAGACAGGCCATATAGTTGGTGCCTGTATGTCTGCCCTTCTGCAGTGCATGTTAGATAACCTTTGCCCTCCAACCATCTGGCACCAGCCACTCCCTGCTCATAGATGGGGCTGGTACTAAACTGTAACACATTTTCATATTTGTCCCCATAACTCACCGGTCATGCCACTCACATACCACTCACCCATCACATTGAGTCTATCACCTGATTCTCATTAAAATGAGTATAAACATCATGCATGGGGGGACATTGTAAGGGATATATCCATGTCTAGGGGTACATACACGTTTAATACTTATACTATACAGATGGATCTGTCACAATATATATATATATATATATATATATATATATATATATATATATATATAGATATACTGTAGCGGAACCCATCCCTGTTTTACCCTGTTTTATGATTATTTAATTCTTGGTTAAAATATGATCACATTGCTGTACTGTAGATATGTTGTTTTATGTTCTACAGAATATATTGGCTCAGAATATTAGCCAGACTTTTGCAGACCTAGGCTAATAGATAATCCTGTTACAGAGATTCAAGAGATAAGAAAGTTGTAAAGGATCCTTGCATTTTCCAAAGTGTTTTCATTCTCAGATAAGAACAAAGAAGTGTAATTGAATCAATGTCTGATTGTATCAAAGTTGCCAGGGAGGTGTGACCCCCCTATTGTTCTCTTTATGTGTATTGTGTGTGGCCAAATATGGGCATGTGTATTACCTGTGGCCAAAGAGATGTATAAATATTTCTGCAATAACAAAATAAAGTCAGTATTCATTTGACTCCCAAATTGTGTGTCGTCCAATATGGGAGGTCGGGGATGGTGAAACTGTAGTGCCTCGTGGGTATTTTATCGTATTCCAGCGGAGATTTTGGACTGCGTGTCCCAGCTCCGTTACATATACATACACTCACAAGTACACAAAAATATACAGAAAGTATACAGGTATATACAATAACCAATAAATCTGTTATCCATGGTACACTTCTCACAAACATACATACACCCGGTACCGGTATTTAAAAACATACAAAATGTTAACATGCACACACATACATATTTTCTTGCAAGAGCTCATTTGAAAGTCGGACTCATTTACCCCTTTTTCATGGTAAGCTTTCTCAATAACGTTACGTACGGATAACTTATTTTATAGTCTTTTCCACAGGATAATGACTCTTTTACCTCTCTGTGGGTAAGTGTCAACCCTTCTACCTATTACTAGGCTAGAAACCTAGTTGTACAACTCTTTTACCTAATATCACTGTTAGGCAAGGACCTGGGGACATACACACACATGCAAATGCAACAGAAATTCATATACTCACTGTCAGTTCGTTGTAAGCTGTGCCTTTTCATCCCTCGGAAAAACACCTTGCCTCTGTGGTCTAACTGATCGTATATATCAGGCCTGAGGTCTTTCTCAAGGTAAGGGAGTCCTCAGCCACATACCCCCCGTGCACGGTAAAAGGCGTTTTACTCCGTCCGAAGAATGATAAGGGAAACAACTTCCGGTTTGAAGGACCAAAATGATAGGATCAGATTAGTGAGTAATCATGTATTCTGATGTGTGTATATATTATATCTGGGTACCAAGATATAATGAGAGAAAATAATGCACAGAAGTCAGAGTGCCATCAGAATAAGGCAGCCCCTTATATAGCATAACACATGAAACAACTAATAGCATAGTTGAAAATAGGGTTAAATACACATTTGCATGAAGAAATTAAATACCTAACACTCTACATCAGAGTACTAATTTGACCAATGTTAATTAATACATTCCACATACTAATGAATATGATAACGTAATTACAATACATCTCCTAAATACCTTCTAAGGAAAAGTATATTGACTCCCAGTTGAGTGTCAGACACAGGGACTCAATAACAAGGTCATGGGGGCACTTTGACATTGATTGCCCCATCCATATAGCTAAGTAGAAAAAAGAGACTGATGTCCTAATTGGTGTCTGATGTCATCAGACTGCAACGCTGTAAAGAAAAGCCTGTCTAATGTGCGTTTCGCATAGAAGCTTCGATGGACGCTATTGTTGCAGTGTAAAGGGAGCCACTATTTAAAGATCATATTCAAATGATGTCACGGTTCAAAGGTAAGTGAGTTCAGTCCTGTCCACATTAATACTATCATTATAGATTATTCTTATTTTTTGAATTATTTAAGATGTAGGATAATGACAGGTCTGGTAGCAAATCATTTTAGCAGTTGTACTCATAGATAAGGAATGCATAGTGTGGAATGAAATACTTAAATGATAAGATATTTAGAAATTATCAGCATACATTAGGTTAACATTCCACTCGTAATAATACTATAGCCATGGAGCCTGAAATTAACCCTGTTACTATGTGGGTCTTACACCTCCCACATGGTATTATAAGCTAAAAACATGGGGGTCCTTATGGACTCCAATAGCACCAAATTCTAAGCCTTGTATCATATGGGTTCCTATGGATCCCCATGGTATTCTATGATTCCTATGGACCTCTGGGACACAATATTAATGATAGTCCCCATGGACCTTTGCATTATTATTATTATAGTTCATTTATAAAGCGCCGACATATTCTATAGCGCCGTACATAAGTTAAGTTCAGACAAAGATAAATACAAATTAACACATAGCAACGAGGGAGGGCCCATGTCTTTGAGTTAGGAATCCAATGTCCAATGTGCATTCCCAAAGTACTTAGGATAGAAACTCGCAGACTTACAATCTAAGGTATAGTGAGTGGTGAAAGATGAAGGGAGAGTTGATGAGCATGTTAGGGTGGAAGGTGATACGCTTCTTTAAAGAGATGCGTTTTAATTGAGGTTTTAAATGTTTTGAGGCAAGAGGATATTCTGGTGGAGCGAGGCAAGGAGTTCCAGAGACTAGGGGCAGCCCAAGAAAAATCCCGGAGGCGGGAGTGAGAGGAGGCGACAAGAGTTGTGGAAAGAAGAAGGTCATTAGCAGAATGAAGAGGGCGCGTGGGGAAGTATTTGGAGATGAGAGCAGAGATGTACAGGGGGAGCGCTATTGTTGAGGGCTTTGTAAGTTAGGGTCATGATTTTAAATGTTATTCTTGAGGCTAAGGGAAGCCAGTGGAGTGATTGACAGAGAGGTGATGCCGACACTGAGCGTTGTGTACGGAAGATGAGTCTAGCAGAGGCATTTTAAATGGATTTAAGTGGAGATAGTCGGGTGGTGGGTAGGCCAACAATAAGCGAGTTGCAGTAGTCTAGTCGAGAGATGATGAGAGAGTGTGTTAGGATTTTAGTTGTGTCTTGTGTAAGATAGTGACGAATTCTGGAGATGATTTTTAAATGGAGAAGGCAAGATTTTGTTACTGACTGTATGTGAGAGATGAAAGACAGAGCGGGGTCCAGTAGAACCCCAAGACAACGGGCTTGGGAGGAGGGGGTGATGATGTCGTTGTTGACAGTGAGAGAGATGTGAGGAATTGACGCTGTGGGAAAGGGAGGGAAGATTAGGAGTTCAGTTTTAGACATGTTGAATTTCAGATGGTGGGTGGACATCCAAGAGGATATACTAGGGAGGCAGTCGGAGACGTGTGTTAGAAGAGAGAGGAATAGATCTGGTGATGAGAGGTAGATTTGTGTGTCATCTGCATAGAGATGATAATGAAGCCCAAAAGAGTTTATCAGGGTGCCGAGTGAGGCTGTATAGATGGTGAAGAGGAGGGGGCCTAGGACTGATCCTTGGGGTATGCCAAAAGACGGGGTGAGGAGAAGAAGAGGTGTCGGAGAAGGAGATATTGAATGATCGATTTTGCAGGTATGATGAAAACCACGAGAGAGCAGTGTTTTGAATACCGAGGGAGAAGAGGATATGGAGTAGAAGTGGATGGTCCACAGTGTCAAAGGTAGCAGAGATATTTAGAAGAAGAATTGAGAAGTGACCTTTTGTTGGATTCTGATTTGTTAGACATTTCACCAATATTGGGCAGGAGAAATTCAAATATTTAATTCTGGTATGTGGTGGTAGGTAGGTAGGATGCCATTAGATGTAGTTACTCTTAGGTGCCATGAGTTTCCATTTGCCCACTATAGTTATAGTATAATATACTCTCAGGGGCTCATAGGAACCCCATGGTATAGAGTTTAATATTTGAAACCATGGGGTCCATAGGGACCCCCATTGTAAAGGGGTTAATATTAGGTACCATGGTACCAAGGATAGTGGGTAGTAATCAGAGATCCCGGGAATCCCCTGACTCACAAGAGGTAGTGGTATTAACCCCTTAATTGTGTTAGATTTGAGCAATCAAGCCCAAATCTGACCCAATAACGTTGTTAGTTCCTTCATATCAGTTGATTGGAAACATCCAGGCTTCAGAGGCATTTTTTTCTACACTTGCGCAGGGGTCAATGTAGCCTTAGGCATTTTTTTTATAAGTTTGGGCACTCAGAATGACTTCTGGGTAAACTTCAGCAAGATTGGAAAACAAAGCGATTTTGCTATCGGTTATGGGACAGGTACTCAGGGCTTTGGTTATTAGGGACATTGTGATCACTCACATGGCATTTGTCACAGGTTAGGTTTAGTGTTTTACAAGTGTACTTTACTCAGGTCATTTTTTACAGGAGCCATGGAATGGAGGCCTAAAGTCAACAAAGGAGGAGATTGTCTACCGGCAATCATAACTGAAGACAAATGTGAAATATCATGTAACATCACCAAGAGAAACAGATGGTGAAGCCAAGGACTTTTCCTAAGAGTATTTGAACAAGAGCAAAAAACAAAAAAGAACACACCCTATTGTGGTTTATTGTGTTTCATTATCTCATAAACTAATATTTTGTCATTAAAAAATGTAACTTTATTTAAATCAGTTAAAAACGTATTAGTTCAAATTTGGACGATTTAAACTGAATTTATTTGTACTCAGATATATGACATCATTATTATTAGGCATTATTTCATAGATATCTATTCTTCTTTTTTGCAGCTTACACTTTACTTTTCTTGCAATACATAGTTTATTTTGTCTCTGTTGTGTCTCAGTGCCCTCCTGTACTAAATATCATTATATATAGTTTGGATAATGTGATTATTCTAACTAATTAACAGATTTGTTTCAATGTTTGATCTAAATTGGATAACTATGCGTACCGGATATAAATAATGTATCTAATTTTTGTCTAATAAGTTGCAGGTATTATTTTCTACAATTTCATTATATGAGATATATTTTACCTCATGGGTGTAACTTTGACAACAATTAACAATAAACCAGTAATGTTCGGTTGAGTTACCTTCTGTGACTGCTCTTATTCTTCTCCAATTATTTCTGTTTGTTGTTCCTTATATAAAAGGCTTTTGATACAGTGCCACATGGAAGACTATTAAGAAACTAAAGGATACAGGAATTTCATTAAATATCTGCTCATGGATCGAGAGCTGGCTAATAGACAAGAAGCAAAGGGTTGTTGTAAATGGAACATACTCAGATTGGACTAATGTGGTAAGTGGGGTTCCTCAGGGGTCAGTATTAGGTCCTCTCCTTTTTAACAGATTTATTAATGACTTAGAAGTAGGATTGTAAAGTATTGTCTCCATTTTTGTTGTTGATACTAAGTTGTGCGAGGTAATTAAATCAGATAATGATGTACTTTCCCTCCAAAGGGATTTACTTAAATTAGAGGAATGGGCATCTAAATGGCAGATGAGATTTAATACAAATAAATGTAAAGTTAAGCATCTGGGAAGGAAAAATAGCCATGCAATTTATAATCTTAATGGAGCAAACCTAGGTGTATCAGATATTGAAAGGGATTTGGGAGCTTGTGGACAACCACCTAGGTAACAGTGCTCAAAGCCAAGCAGCAGCTGCAAAGGCAAATAAAATATTAGCATGTATTAGGAAGGGTATAGAAGCCAGGGAAGCAAATATAATTCTGCCACTATACAAATCTCTAGTACGCCTTCATTTGGAATATGGAGGACAATTTTGGGCACTACTTCATAAAAAGGAAATTTTAGAGCTTGAAAAGGTACAGAGGAGGGCAACAAAACTAATAAGGGGAATTGAGGGTCTAAGTTATGAAGAAAGACTAAGAATTACGACCCGCTGCACTTATAAAAAATATATATATACCCTGCGACCCAAAATTACGACCCACGGGACTTACAAAAATATGCACAAGGTCATAAAACATATGTAACTGCGCAAACACAAAACCATGAAAACGCACACAAAAACACAATAATAATTAAAAAAACACTCACCGACAGCACGGGGGGACAGCCTCTAGAAGTGAGGTTGAACGCCAATTTAACCCCAATTTGCTCTGTTTCACCACTCGAAAATGGCCACCGAAAAAAATGAAAATGAGGCTCCAACACCCAGAAAAGCACTGCTAAACACGTACGAGTGTCCCTCCCTGCATTTAAAAGCTCTAAATTCCCTCTTGTGGCTCCTTAAAGGTTATATA